>CAUYRH010037801.1:0-14917 GCA_963574655.1 Perodicticus potto | reverse complement strand
TCAAGCTGTGACTCTGGATAGAGTGCTGTGGCATCACAGCTCACAGCAACCTCCAATTCCTGGACTCAAGCGAGTCTCTTGCCTCTGCCTCCCAAGTAGCTGGGACTACAGGCACCCGCCACAACGCCCGGCCATTTTTTGGTTGCAGCCGTCATTGTTGTTTGGCGGCCCGGGGCTGGATTCGAACCCGCCAGCTCAGGTGTACGTGGCTGGCGCCTTAGCCCGTTGAGCCACAGGCGCCGAGCCAATAAGTGATCATTCTTGGGCGGCACTAATAGCTCAGTGGGTAGGCATTGGCCACATACACCAAGGCTGGCGGGTTCGAAGCCAGCCTGGACCAGCTAAAACAACAATGACAACTGCAAAAACAACAACAAAACAATAGCTGGACGTTGTGGCAGGTGCCTGTAGTCCCAACTATTTGGAAGGCTGAGACAAGAGGATCGCTTGAGCCCAAGAGTTTGAGGTTGCTGTGCATTATGATGCCGTGACACTCTACCCAGGGTGACAGCTTGAGACTCTGTCTCAAAAAAAAAAAAAAAAAGTGATAATTCCTCAGCCCCAAAGGCCCTCAAATTTGGCCCTTATCCCTGGCTCCTCTCCTTCATGTGTCTCCTAACTATATCTTTTGTTCACAAGACATCATCCTCCATTTGGGGTATGGCTCTCTCTTAATTTTCTTTTTTTTTTTTCTTTTTCTTGAGCTTCCAGGATTACAGGCACCTGCCACAATGCCGGGCTATTTTAGAGAAAGTGTCTCACTCTTGCTCAGGCTGGTCTCGAACTTCTGAGCTCAAGCGATCCTCCTACCTCGGCCTCCCAGCGTGCTGGGATCACAGGCATGAGCCACCATGTCCAGCTTTCTTAACTAACGTTCTGTGCATCTCTCATTACTCCACAGAGTGCTCCTTTTCTGACCCATCTAGTCAGAATTAGGAATCCCTTCTCCCAGAACCCGTGGCATTGTATCCCTACATCTCTTTCACTACCTCATGCACTTTGATATCGTAATTATTGCCTTTTCCTCTGGACCCCTTAAGGCAGAGACTTTCTTTCATTTTCGGTTTTATATTCAGAGCCCCTGGTGTAATACCTGGTGATCCCTAGACACTCAATAAACATGCATCCAGGCTCGGCACCTGTAGCTCAAGTGGCAGGTTCGAATCTAGCCCAGGCTTGCCAAACAACAATGACAACTACAACCAAAAAATAGCTGAGTTTTATAGCAGGCACCTGTAGTCCCAGCTAGTTGGGAGGCAGAGGCAGAAGAATTGCTTAAGCCAGCGGTTCTCAACCTGTGGGTCCTGACCCACAGGAACTGTATTAAGGGGTCGTGGCATTAGGAAGGTTGAGAACCGCTGGCTTAAGCCCAAGTGTTGGGGGTTGCTTTGAGCTGTGACGCCACAGCAGTCTACCCAAGGGCAACAGCTTGAGACTCTGTCTCAAAAACAAAAATAAATAAATGGGTGGCGCCTGTGGCTCATCAAGTAGGGCGCCGGCCCCACATACCGAAGGTGGTGGGTTCGAACCCAGCCTCGGCCGAACTGCAAAACAGAAAAATAGCTGGGCGTTGTGACAGGTGCCTGTAGTCCCAGCTACTCAGGAGGCCGAGACAAGAGAATCGCCTAAGCCCAGGAGTTAGAGGTTGCTGTGAGCTGTGTGACGCCACAGCACTCTACCAAGGGCGACAAAGTGAGACTCTGTGTCTCAAAAAAAAAAAAAACTACCAACCCAAAAAATAAATAAATAAAAATAATTAAAAAAAATATTTTTATTGTCCTGCTGGAGCCCTCTCCCTCCTTCATGTTTCAGGATCCTAACTTATCTTATCACCAAAGATAAGAGATTTGTGTGGGACTTCTGGGCAGTGCAGCCCTTTCATCTGCTGTCACCTTGATGATGGAGAGCAGCGTTAGCCTCTTCTAGGGCAGACCCCAGCCTTTCTACTCGACAGAGCCTGAACCGTGTCCCTCTCAAATTCATGTGCAATCCTAATGACCCTGTGTGGAGATTAGGGTCTTGACAGAGACAATCAAGTTTCAAAGAGGTGATTAGTGTAGTTCCTAATCTAATATGACTAATGTCCTTATGAAAAGGAGAAATTGGGAGCTCAGCACCTGTGGCTCAACAGGCTAATGTGCCAGCCACATACAGCTGAGCTGGCAGGTTCGAATCCAGCCCAGACTCGCCAATCAGCAATGACGGCTGCAACCAAAAAATGGCCGGGCGTTGTGGCGGGCGTCTGTAGTCCCAGCTACTTCGGAGGCGGAGGCAAGAGACTCGCTTGAGCCCAGGAATTGGAGGTTGCTGTGAGCTGTGATGTCACAGCACTTTATCCAGGGTGACAGCTTGAGGCTCTGTCTCAAAAAAAAAAGGAAAAGAAAAAGGAGAAATTGGGGCACAGGCAGGCATAGGGGAAAGACAATGTGGAGAGACGCAGGGAGAAAATGGTCACCTACTGTTAGACCCAAGCGGGGTCTAATTTGGGATGAATCGCCCCCAAGAAAAGTCACCACACTCAGGCCGATGCAAAAGCAGGAGGCGTTTATTGCTGGCGCGACACGGTCCCTCAGCCGCTCGGGGAGAAGGACCCCGGGCAGCTGTTACAGTCTGGTTTTAAAGGCAAAAACCGCAGGGAAGGGCAGGGAGGGGCAGAAGGGTATGGGTCAGGGTGGGGTCGTTGGGCTCGAGATGGAAACTTGCAGCTGTATGGAAAAATCTTAATTTAGCAAAGCCTGTTTGGCAAGTCCCGGTTGAGTAAGCTAGGGGTTGGTGGGGTAAGAGGAAGTAAGTTGTTTTTACCCGAAAAGTCCCTGTCGGGGGAGGGGGCGAGGAGAGGGGTCTTGAAATGGGGTCTCTCACTACAGACCAAGGAAACAGGCCCAGAGCAGAACCTTCCCTCACGGCCCCCAGCAGGAGCAAATCTTCCTAACACCTTGGTTTTTGTCTCTAGAACTGGGAGACAATAAAATTCTGTCCTTTCAGCCACCCAGTCTGTGGCTCTTTGTCACGGCAGCCCTAGCAAGTGACATGCCCTCGGCCCCCAGGTAGACAGACTAGACAGCCTGTTCTCACAGCAACTGCCCTGATTCCTGGGCCAAGAGGAACTGCTCCCGGGACAGGGACATTATTTAGTCTCGTACTCACTTGGGAACTGGTTCTCCTTCTCTGCCTTCAGCCTCTCCTTTGCTATGAAAGCTTCTGAGCATTAAAATTAGAATCCCGCATTTGTACATATGGAGTCGATGTCTCTTGGAGAAGGTAATAAGTTTTCACAGCATTTTTAAGCATCTGACCATATATTTTAAATGTTGCTGTGTTTAGTGTGTCTCGAGAATGTCAATAAGAAATAACATTTACAGAAAAGAACAGCAGATTCCTTGTTTTGAGTTCCAAATTGAGCCAAGCTGAAGAAAACGCCAAAATAATATGCAAATATTAATATGCCATATGTAAGTTTTCTTAGAATTTTTTTTTTGGAGCTGTCAACATCATTCAGCCTCTCCTTGGGTGCTTACGATGTTTTTTAATAAAATCTTGTCTCTATTTCGTTACTTGGAGAACATTCCCAGGGGACCCCCGCCTCCTCACTGAAATTTCTTTGTTTGTTTGCAGGAAATTTTGATTGGGTAGGGAATGATTTTACCCACAACGCTGGCACCGGCCTTGTCATCAACCAGGCAGACGTGAGGAACAACAGGAGCATTATAAAACAACTTAAAGATGTGTTTGAAAGGGACTGGTACTCACCTTATGCCAAAACCTTACAGCCAACCAAACAGCCAAACTGCTCAAGCCTGTTCAAACTCAAACCCCCCTCAAACAAAACTGCCACGTACTACAATGCCAGCGGGAAGGAGCCCTGGAGTGTTTAATGGGAACAAAATGACGGACAGTTCCATCTTTCATATTTATATATAAAGGAAGAGAGAAAACCAATTTAATAAGTCTTTTTTTTTAGGGAAAAAAGCACACTTACAGAACTATTCTCTGAATGACATATAATATCTATCTAACAATATCTTAGCATCCTGTGTACCGAAATGAAGACTTTTCTATTTGTTACTTCTGACAGAGAATGTCCTTCTGGCTTAGGAGTTCGTTTTTACGTTTGCATACACATTTTAAGAGTTTGATTCCTGTTCTTTTCAAGTTTTAGACATTTTTCTGCTGACCCACCTGGTCAGTTCTTAGGAAGCTTAGCATGAGGTGAGCACTTTAACACCATGCTGAGAACTGCTGATGAAGAGAGGAAAGTGAAGATTTTGCCTTGGAGAAGAGACTGAAAAACCAAGTATTTATCCTTGTAAACTATCTCCAAGACTTATACAGTCATCTCAGCATAACCAGCTTACATCTCATGCCTTTAACACTCTTGAAAAATACCTTGTTCGTTTCTTCCAATACCATAGATTTCATTTCCCATCATTTTTCTCCTCTCACAAAATGTTCCTATTATGCAGCGTTGCTATATCAACCCCAACATTACTTCTAAGTATGATAACATCTTTTGAAAAGGTATAAATTTCTCCGAATGGAAATAGCAATCTTTAATTTTCATCTTTCCCCCTGCATCTTTTCCCCTACCGAATTGGTGTTTTAAATCACGGTCAGCAATACATCTCCTTTCTCTCAAGCTCAGAGAAATTATGTAGCCACCTGCTAATATCCAGAGAGCTATTAAGTCTGCATTTTGAGAATAAAGTAGTTTTTCACATTTTTGTTTAGTTTACAGTATTATAAAGGAAAGATCGCTATGCGTCAGTGGATTTTAATTTCTTTAGAATCATGCTATTAAGAGTATGCCAGCAAACATTTATAGAGCTATTTAATATACCTTCTGCTATTTAATATACCAAATGCTTTTCAGAGAAATGCAATTTAAATACTGTGCTTAACATATTTTACTAAGAAACAGAAATATTGAATTATTGTTCTATGACATTATTGTGTGTTGTTTTATATCTATACAATATATAATCCTGTATTAATAGAGACTGTTGCTACATTAGAGAGAAGCACGGGTTCTTCGTAGCCCAGAGCAGGTGGCCAGGACACCCAGTTCCAATGTCGCTCCTGATTCTGTGGCTCAGATCAGAGTTTTTCACTCCTTGGCCTGGGGTTTCTCTTGGTAACGTAGACAGTAATACTTACCTACCTCGCAAGAATGTTGTCATGGTAGGAAATATTTATAACTTGTTTTGAAATCAAAAGAACCTATATAAATGCTAAGCATTACAATGCGGTGTATGTAATCTTTTTCTTGAAATGATCTTTTTGGTAATCGGATAGACTCCCATCAAGTCCTCCCTGAGAACCCAGTAGAGAAAACAAAACCCACAGCTCTTGATTGCGAATGTGGATGAAAAGAATACAATGCAGAAACCCTGGAGAAGACCTGGATTATCAACAATACAATGGAATGTTCTTTTGGGTCACTTTGGCATAAATAACATCAACACAAATATACATATGTTTTTACAGTGAAGACAAACAATTGCAATTATTCTTTTTCATTTCTAGAGACTTGATTTCTCATATCCCAGAAAGCATGATAGAGACCTATGAATCTTATTCAGTGGATTTATTTAATGTAGAACAGCTGTTGTTAATCACCTAGTGCTCACAGAACTTCCCTCCTTGTTGATGCCAAGCACTGCTCCACTAGGTATACCACCATTTGGTCAAGAGAGTGGGAAGGGATGTGTGTTTTTAAGGGTAGTATGTTTTTGTAATGGATTGGGGAATTCTCAATGAAATTCTTTATCAATAATGGCCAAGCTATATGTAAGACTAAATATCTACCATATAACCAATCCTTGTTTGAGTTGGGACTTAATCTTGCCACTCATTCCAGTAAAGTAAACATTGTTTTGGTGATGATAAAAAAAAAAGAAGAAGAAGAAGAAGAAGAAAAAAAAGAAAAGAAAGCGTAGGAATGCTGACTAAGAAACCTATTAAGTTCGCTCTTGGATAAATAAAAGCAACCTGGGTTGGATTTCAAAAAGAACAGCTAAAGGGAGAGAAACATGTGTGTCCTTGTTAAGTCTCTAGGTTTCAACCTTCCTAATGCCATGAACCTTTAATACAATCCTAAGGGGTCACGACCCACAGATTGAGAACCGCTGCTCTAGAAGTACTTGTCCACAGCTCTGGCACAAGCATAGGCTTGGTGTAATGGGCCCCTTCACTGTCACTGTCTTGTGCATGTGATAAAGAGAATGCCCTCCTTGATGGAATGACCACTGTTGGCATTTCCTTCTGAGCCCCATCAAAATGGTAGCACCAGGAGCCGAGTCCCAGAGTTTTCTGCCGTGCACCAGCAACCGCAGAGCTCTACTGGACACCGCAAGTAACTTCATCAGGGGAGTCTGAGCAGCAGTGTTGACTTCTTGAAGCAACACTGTCCTTCTGTTGCAACCAAGAAAATGACTTGTAAGTGCAGAGAACATCATAAAAGAGCCATTTCCTAAGAGAACATTTCATTCTACAGAGCTTTCTCTTACATTTGGACATCTTATGTACCTTCTAGAGGTGGCCTTCTAGACTCTTTTAGACTCTGTGTCTGTGCTAAACAGACTACCTACCTGCATTCCTCCCCGCCCCGTATAGCCCAGGAATTATTTTTTTAGGAGGAAAAGAACACAAAATAATAACACTTTAACTTGAGTGTGTCTGATGAATATCCATGATAGAAACTGTGAAGAAGAGGCTGACTACTCGCCTCCATTTATTTCCCCATCAAGATTCCAGAAACTATTTCCATAGAGCCAAAAAAGGAAAACAAACACAATTCAAGACTATAGTTTGGATTTCTGTGCTGCTAACGCTAAACTAGTGCCTTCTTTATTGTCAAGTGTTGATTTTATTTTTATTTATTTATTTTATTTTTTTGAAACATTCTCACTATGTCGCCCTGGGTAGAGTGCTGTGGCGTCATAGCTCACAGCAACCTCAAACTCTTGGACTTAAGTAATTCTTTGGCCTCAGCCTCCCAGGCACTTGCCACAACACTTGGCTATTTTTTGTTGCAGTTGTCATTGTTTAGCTGGCCCAGGCTGGGTTCGAACCTGCCACCATCGGTGTATGTGGCTGGCACCATAACCACTGTGCTACAGGTACCAAGCCAAGTGTTGATTTTAAATAGCAGTTCACTACATGAGAACACTTCTGCTTTCTGTGGACCTTCTAATGGGCCTCCCCAATTTAAAACATGCACACAAGCATCTATAGTTTATATACAGCTCACTCTCTTCCCAAGACCCATCACTTTATCACCCACAAATCAAATTAGTAATACACACTGTCAAATATCAACACAGACCTTTGGCTCCTAGTATATCAAATAATTGGATCACAGCTTATCAAACCACTGGAAGGGAAGTGGAACATTCTGAGACCATATCTATGTTCTATATCTGTGGTTCGGGTACCTGAAAATGATAGAAGCAAGACACATTAAAAATGTAAGAATCTTGTAAACAGACTTCCAAGGTCCTATGGAACATGGAATGAAAACTAGTGTCTTTAAAAGTCAAGGCAGACTCGGTTAAACAAATAAAAGACCTGTGGAAAGGCTTTGGATCCGGAGAACCCTGGGCTCCACTCCCCCCGTTGGGCTGTGTCTGTGCAATTGTTTACCTCATATCTGATTCTACTTTAAGTGAGCTGGGTGATCACATTTTTGGTCGATTATACCCTTTAAAAAGTGTGTTTTGTTCATTGCAGTTACTGGTTTGTTAAAAGTGCCTCGATGAACGTGGGACCAACAGAAGCTCATTTCCTACCAGCCTGTGTCTATTCTCAAGTTGACTTCAATTCATTCTGAGTTTTTTGTTTGTTTTTAGAAACTTTTATTGAGCTCTATTCCAGAGGGGAAAGAAGATCGTAAGAATTTCTTGGTAAGATTAGATCCAGGGTCCATCTGTCTCAGTAATTCTACCCTAAATCTGCTTCCTCCCCATAGGTGTGGCCATTGGCATCTGTTTCTCTATCTGAAATTTATTCCATGATTTTCAGCATTTAAGGAATGTAAAAAGCTGCCATTATTTCCAATAGAGCAGTCATCTCCTGTAATGAAAGCTACTTTGCTATTGGTTATTCAAATTTAGTCCCTTGTAAACAGCTCCTATATTGCTAATGAATGTTTCATCCTTTTTTCCTGTATTTATTCCCAGTAGACAGTTTATTTTTATTATAAGCCTTTCAAAGGAAAAATTGATGTAACTTCCATTTGGCCCAAGGTGAATTGGATAAATTACTCCATTTTCAACATTGTCCCATTTGATATGAATTAGCATCTTTCCTTTTCCATCTATGTGTTGTTAACAATATAACTGCTTACCATTTTTTATTGACTGAAATTGATGGAGGTTTTCTTTCTCTCTTTTTTTTGAGACAAAGTCTCACTATGTCACCCTGGGTAGAGTGCCGTGGCGTCACAGCTCGCAGCAACCTCCAACTCTTGGGGTTAAGCAATTCTCTTGCCTCAGCCTCCCAAGTAGCTGGGACTACAGGCACCGGACACAACACCTGGCTGTTTTTTTGTTGGAGTTGTTATCATTGTTTAGTAGGCCCAGGAGGGGTTCAAACCTGCCAGCCTGGGTGTATGTGGCCAGCACTGTAATCACTGTGCTACAGGTGCCAAGTGCAGGTTTTCTTTTATAATAGCCCTTTAGTTAACCCCAGTTCACAGCTTATCTTTCCCATTTGAGAGAATTCCTATACTTGGCTGGATTGTGAACATATTGTTTTTTATAGTATAAAGTATCTTCAGAAGTTTCTTGAAATTGTAAAAGTGGAAATTTCTTATTTTTGACCCATTAGCATTTTGTACTTACAGAGTTCTAAGAATTCATTGGTCATTTATGTTTCTTTTGGAAATTTGACAAAAGGAAATGTGAGATTTCATAGGCTATTATGCATTTTCTTTTGCTGTGTTCAACTACTAAATTTCTAATTCTGTTATAAAGGATATCTTATAGATTTAATATTCCTTTATGTAAATAGAACAAACTTGTACCTAGACATATCTATATTACTAACCTTAAGATCCCTAAATATAATAAATTGGTATGATAAAGGGCTGAAGTTGGGGAAATCATTAAAAGTCTCAAACTTTTCATATAATCCTTTGCTCAGTTTTTTTGTTTTGTTTTGTTTTGTTTTTATGTTCAAAATATTTATTACAACAATACTTACGAAAACAACATGAAATTCCAACAATAGAGACAGGCTTAAATAATGCAAGGAACAATCATATCATAGAATATTTTACAGCTGTTCAAAATCATGATTTTGTAGAATACTTAACGATTTCAGAAAAATGTTTAAACCATAAAGCTCAAGGTTAACAAAACTAGGATATAAAACTGTACACAGAGTGGAATTTCAAAATTTCAAATGTAAATGCATACACACACACATACACACACACTACAAATAGAAAAGTCACTGAAAAAATACATAAAAATGTTAAAATAAAAAACAAAGAGAAAATAGAAAAGAAGAAAAATGTTAATGGTAGTTATTTGTATGAGGTGAGATTATGACAAAGTGAGATAAACTAAACTTTCTCATTTAAAGTTTTCTGTATTTTCCAATTTGTCTGAAATTAGGCAATGCTTTCGCATTTCAAAAAGTAATAAATAAATGTTAACAATAATAATATAAAGTTGAGATCGAAGGAGTTCTATCCTTTTGTTCTTATATGTGGCTAAATCTTCCAGCTAAGAAGTTTTTATTTCCAGTGTTAATAGTACTTGTATATTTTCCTTGACTGGATTTGGGTGTAGGATCTATTGTCACATATTTGATTTGGAAACCTCCGGCTGTCACTGAAGCATCACTTAGAAACTTCAAGGTCATTGAAGGTGACATTTCCTGTACTAATGATGTCATCTGGAAGCACATCTCCACAGTATCTTTCTATGAAGCCATGGACATTATCATAACTGTCATATATTTCAACATAGTCAGCCAAGCAACCTGGATCATCTTCAAGGAAGAAGTTCAAAAAGCTTAGGTGAATACGCTGACCATACTTGAGTCTAATGTGCCAGTAGCAGATTTGATTATCCTCATACTCCTTTGGAAAGCCTGGTGATTTAACAATGCACTTGGGATCTGTGAAGACACCACCACACTCCTTTCCTCATCTCCCTGTCCCAATTACCCGCTGAAAATTTCAAACTTACCAGTTTTTTTCAGAAATAAATATGGCCCGGCTTTTTCACACTGTAAGATGAGACATTTCTTTTCCTACTCAACCTGATCTCAGAAACAAAACCAATCTTTCATCAGTAACCAAGTTGTACTGTGACAAGTGATGAAGTGAAATGCTCTTGTTCCAATGGGCTACAGGCCCACAGTTTTGTAGGTTCACACAAGGAGGCCTCTTTGAAGAAACTATTCCTATTTGTCTGTGAAAGAGTTTATTTCCGGTGTGTGTTGATTTTGAATAAGTCAGTGATCGTTTTGTTAATGAAGCAAGAAAGAATTATAGAGGTCTATTGTATCCCTGGTCCAGTCCAGAAAAGATGTCTGTGGATACCAGTTCAGCCATCTCTAGTATTTTCCCTCCACACTTTACACTTTCTATAATGAAATCCACGATCAAATACACATGGTCTCTTCCCAACAAACCCTTGTGGAATCTCAGGTTTCGAGCATACCTTAACAGCCATCTAAAGCAATTCTTTCAGAGGCACAAATTTCCTTCCTGTATGGCTCAGAAAATGATGAACAATTAAAGCTAAAAAAGTTGGAGTGCTTAGTAACCTTCTACAAGACTCACACAGAATAAAATCTTGTTGACTTACTAAGTAATTTGGATTTAAGGCAAAGACGATGCAAGTATGTGCATAAGGTGGCTACCTTTTTATAAAAAGAAATTGGAAGAGGTACACTTTGTAAATCTGTCAGTGGAGAGTTTAGCAAAGGCTTAACGAAGCTGAACTTCTGAATCTGTACTAGTCAATAATTTTATTTTATCAGCAGTTTTTGAATCCTACAATTTATGTTTAGTTTTATTAATTGGGCTAAGGGTTTGATAACAGTCATGTATAAGGAATCCAATTAAATCATAGCAAGGGTGAAGATTATTGGTGATTTATTTTTATTTTATGTGAAGGAAAAATTAGAAAGGGGAAGACTTCTGCAAAATGAATATCCAGTTCTCAAATCCATTCCTTTTGTCCTCATACATGTGGAAAAATTATCAATTCTCTTATGGACTCTAATGTTTTTCATGGTGAAAAATTCTGAGAAAGGTGGGCGGCACCTGTAGCTCAAAGGAGTAGGGCACCAGCCTCATATACTGGAGGTGGTGGGTTCAAATCCAGCCCCACACAAAAACTGCAAAAAAAAAAAGTCTGAGAAAGAGTTGAGACGTTCTGATATCCTTTGAAGACAGAAGACATAAACCAGGAAAACTTGATTTCTAATTTAGAGTATTTCCACATAAACGCACAGCCGGTCTTGGAAATATGACCTCAATTTCCAGTATTAAAAATGTTGAAATTATTTGTGACTTTTCACTATAAATGGGTAATGACAATCTTTACAGACAACTCAGAAAATACAATCCAACAACATTCATGTGAATCAGAGCTTAATCTACAATTTCACTTATTTTTACTTAAAAGTAGATGTTAGTGACTGCTTTAGACAATGCATTTTATGAAAGGCAACATCCCAAAAAATGTAATAAAAAGAAGGCAGTACCATAGCTTTATGAAAGTTATGGTACTGATAGAACATTTTGAAACTCTCTGTGGGAAAGTATCATTGAGAAAACAAAGCTGTCTTCTCTCTGATGGTAAAGCTATGTGTTACTATCCATATATTATGGGTGAACCTATAGTTTTTCTGGTTTCCTGGAGAAATCACACCCGTAGCTCCAGTGGAAGCAAAACCATGTTCTTCGTCATGGAAATTCTCAACACCTGCCACAGCTGATTGCACCAAAGTTCAGTACCCGACTCCCCAAAACTCATTCACTAGCCAGGAGGTGGTCTTAGGCAAGATGATGCACCCAGAAGTGGTATTCTTATTTTATGGTACCAGGTCCAACCAGTAGCTCCTTTAGGGAGTCTGAATGTAAGAGCTAGAAAGTAAATGAGTATCCTTGAAAACAGCCAAAAAAGACACAATCACCGCAATGCTGCTACTCACAGCAGGAACGGCAACAATTCTGCAGTCAAGACAAGCAGGGCTCTTGTTGATTGACCATTTCTGCTCTTAGGTTACTGGAGAAATGGACTTTGCAGTTACAGCGTTGCTTTCTTTTCATCCTTACTTTCTTATGTATTGACATAAATAAACCCACACTAACTGAGATAACCTGACAGCATATCTGTTCTCCACAATCTTGAGGGGCTTAACTAACACACTTAACTAAAGTGCAAGCTATCCTCATTTATAAGCAGTTTGGAAGGAAAAGAGGAAGGAAAAGAAACACTGTAGTGTGTCTTATTTGGGTTAGATGTGGGGTTATATTGGCTATCTCCATGGCAAAGCTGTTAAATACAAAATTGATATTATTAAATTTGTTAGGCCTAAAAAAATGAATTAGAAACACTGGGTGTGGCCGGTGCTTGTGGCTCAGTGGGTGGGGCACTGGCCCCATATACTGAGGGTGGCAGGTTCAAACTCAGCCCTGGCCAAACTACAACAACAAAAAAAAGCCAGACGTTGTGGTGGGCACCTGTAGTCCCAGCTACTCAGGAGGCTGAGGCAAGAAAATCACCTAAGCCCAGGAGTTGGAGGTTGCTGTGAGCCATGACTTCATAGCACTCCACCAAGGGCAATAAAGTGAGAAAAAAGAAAAGAAAAGAAACACTGAGCATGGGAATCAAAAAACATTCGGGAGATGACTGCATAACTGACAGAGATTGTTAGAGCAGGCTTGGCATCTGTGGCTCAGTGGCTAGGGCGCCAGCCACATACACAGAGCTGGTGGGTTTGAATCCAGCCCAGGCCTGCCAAACAGTGACAACTACAACCAAAAAAAAGAGAGAGAGAGAGATTGTTAGAGCTGGAAGAGGATTAGAAGTCTTGAAGCCCTGACCCAGTATTTTTCTATATGATAGAAAAGAGGCATAGAGCACACACTGAGTTGAGTAGAGGCTGTTCAAATATACATATTCCAAAGATTGACTTAACAAATGTGCAAGTTGCTAATAGTATGTCGAGAATATGGTGTATGCTGGTAGTTTACAATGACGTGTTGAAGGCAGAAATGAAACTACTCCTAGGAGGTCTGGCAAAGGAAGATAGTCTTTGAGATGCCATGGGGGATGGGAGGAAATGGGCTGAGGTCAAGACCATTTAGGCTGGCCTGGCTCCCAACTCAATTTGGGTAGGGATTAGCAGTATCAGAAGATGGACTATAGTCAGATACTCTGCTTCATATGTAGCCTGTTGTGGGTACTCATTCAAAAATAAAAGTAATGTCATAAATTAATTTATGAGTTTAAAACAAAATAGTGTACTGTAGACTTTGTCACTTAGCCAGTTAGTTTGTAGTTATTCACAAAAAAAGGATGCCTTAGCTATGACATTTAAGGAGTCTAAGGTCTGCCTAACATTGGTATATTGCTGAATTGCTACTATGTTCATGCAATTAGGGCAGCCTAATTATATGATGCCATGGTGTGATGGTCAGTTGTGTACATCAATTTGGTTAGGCTAATGTCCCCAGTTCTTCAATAACACACCACCCAAAGTGTTGTTCTGAATGCATTTTTGTGAATGCATTGTGAATGCATGAATAAGATCTATACTCAAATTTTTTTTTTAAGTAAGGAAGATTATACGCAATAATCTGGGTGGGCCTGAGTCAACAAATTCAAAGGCCTTCAGAGTAGAACTGAAATTTCCCTGATGAAGAAATCCCTTATGCAGCTGTTGAGAAAATAAATATAAACATGTATATAACCATAGAAAGACAGCTGTTCTATACTAAATGAAAAAAAATGCAGATCTGTATTCTATAAACTCATAATTGTAATATCAAAAAGAAAAAGAAAAAAGAAATTCCACCTGTAGACTGTAGCATCAGCCTCTGCCCTGAGAGTTCTGGCCTACCCTTCTTGATGGGCTGGCCTGTGGATTTTGAACTTGCCTGGCAGCCCCTATAATCACGTAAGCTAATTTCTTTCAATAAGTCAATTTCTCTCTCACTCTGTGTGTGTGTGTATGAGTATACTGGTTCTATTTCTGTGGTGGGATTTTGATATAGACAGTAATGCACTATTATAAAATCCCAGTGGCTTAAGACCACTAGATATCGTTTTTGCTCATACTACACATTTGTCATGGGTTAGCAGGGATGCTATATTCATCGTGGACACTCAGGGAGTCAAGCTGAGAGCACAAAGGCTGCTGGTCACCATACCAGAGGGAAAAAAGATCACTGGAGGGTCTTACACTAACCAATTAAATTTTCTGACCGGGCAGTCACACCTGTCACGTCTCACAGCAAATGGCCAGAACTAGCCATGTGATCTCACTCAGCCTAATGTCAAGAAATACACCACTACCAGCATTTCTGGAATGATGGAGAATCCAAAATACTTAGTAGTATTAGTGACTGACAAAGTTAATTACAAAACCACAAAATTATCAATGAGTTTTTCACTTAGAGTAAGGACAAAGTCATAGGGATAAAAAAATTTTTAAGAATAATTAAGAATGGCTCAGCGCCTGTGGCTCAATGGGCTAAGGCGCCAGTCACATACACCTGAACTGGCAGGTTCAAATCCAGCTCGGCCTGCCAATCAACAATGACGGCTGCAACCGAGAAATGGCCGGTGCCTCCCAGCTACTTGGGAGGCAGAGGCAGGAGACTCGCTTGAGCCCAGGAATTGGAGGTTGCTGTGAGCTGTGATGCCACAGCACTCTGTCCAGGGTGACA
>CAUYRH010037799.1:57500-80238 GCA_963574655.1 Perodicticus potto | reverse complement strand
AAAACTCCCCATTCTTGTTGCTTACGGCGCGTGGAGATAGACCAAATAATTTATTTTGTATTTACACTCCCCTGGCATCTTTTTCCAATGTCCCCCGTTTGGGTTGGGGGGGGGGGGGATCTTCGGGGGGAAAAAATGGTTAAACCACACAACATGTAGGTAGATCAGCAATTCTTAAACTGTTTGGTCTCAGGGTCCCTTTCAACTCTTACCAATTGTTAAGGAGTCAAAAGAGCTGTTGTTTACATGGGTTTTAGTCACCATACTAGAACTTAAAATAGAAATTTTAAAAACACGTATAAATTCATGTGGAAAATAATAAAACCATTACATATCAACATAAATATAATTTTTATGAAAACTTTATTTCGCAAAACGAAAAGAATTCATGAGAAAAGTGGCACTGTTTCTACTGTGCAAATCTCTTTAATAACTGGCTTAATGGGCGTCAGCTGGCTTCTCATAACTGAATTCAATCTGATGTGGTATCACACATCATGTAGCATCTGGAAAGCCCCAGCACACATTTGGGAGAGGAGAAGAGCAGAAAAGGAAAATGTTTTTTGGTGTTATTATGACACCACTTTTTCCCTGATTGAGGGATCCCTGGATAGCACTTTGAGAATCACAATGACAGACAAGTCTGTGGAGGGAAAGCAGAATTTCCTTGACACCAGTCTCTAGTCTTCTGAATTGAAGAGTGAAATGAATGGAGCAATTTGGTAAAAAGAACGTTTTGTACCCGAACACCCTGCTGGACACAGCACCATCAGGAAGGAAGGGCCTCTGTGTAGCAGGGAGTATTAACTGCCTTTAAACACTTCCACACCTAAATCCAAGACAAGCTGTGAACGTACAGGATGCTCACTTTTCTAGACTGCTGATCTGTAATAGAAAATCAATATACTGGGTCTCCTGACAAGCACTTTTCTTTTAAATCAAATATGGGAGAAGAAACTGGATAGATTAGAGTATGTCATGGTTAGGAGTAATAGTGAGGTTAAATCAAAACTTGTTTCAGGCGCCTGTGGCTCAACGGGCTAAGGCGCCAGCCACGTACACCTGAGCTGGTGGGTTTGAATCCAGCCCGGGCCAGCCAAACAACAATGACGGCTGCAACCAAAAAATGGCCGGGTGTTGTGGCAGGCGCCTATAGTCCCAGCTACTTGGGAGGCGGAGGCAGGAGACTCGCTTGAGCTCAGGAATTGGAGGTTGCTGTGAGCTGTGATGCCACGGCACTCTATCCAGGGTGAGAGCTTGAGGCTCTGTCTCAAAAAAAAAGAGAGAATAAACAATCAATCTGAGTAGACTTATGACAAGTAGAGATTGAATTAATAATTAAAATATTAAAACAGTAGACATGTCAAATATATTAATAGTAGAGTATATATAATGTCTAAACACAACAATTAGATAAGTGAAGTGAGTGATATGTTAACCAGTTTGATGTAAACTTTCCAAATTGTATATAAAATCACCACATTGTACCCCATAAATGCAGGAATGTACACAGTTGTAATCTAATAAAAAAATAAAATAAAGTATTAGATACAAAGAAAAGCCCAGGCCCAGGTGGCTTCACTGACTAATCCTACCAAACATTTAAAGAGGAGAATTAATACTTGTTCTTTAGTTACTACCTCTTCACTTTGAAGAGTTCATCATAAAATTCCAAAAGTAGAAAAATAGGAAAGGAGGGCACACTTCCAAATTCATTCAATGAGGCCAGCATTATCCTAATACAAGACCAGACTGAGACATCAAAAAAAAAAAAAAAAGAAAAGAAAAGAAAATTGCTAATCCCTTATGAATGTGGTTGCAAATATCCTCAAAATGCAAAGAATTTATACCAAAATATGAAAAGAATTTACACCATGAGCAAATATGCTCTATTCTAGGAATGCAGTGTTGAATACCCAAAAAGCAATCAATTTAATGCACCATATCAACAAAATAAAAAGAGAAACCCAAAGGTCATTTTAATAGACAGAGAAAGTATTTGATAAAAATCAAACACCTTGCATGATAAAAACACTCACCAAACTAGAAATAGAAGGGAACTTCCTCAACCTCAAACCCACAGCTGTCACACCCAATGGTGAAAGAAAAGTTGAAGCTTTGGACCTAAAACAAGAAGCAAAACAAAGATTCCCACTCATGTCGTCTCTATTCAGCCTTGCAAGATGTTCTATCCAAGGCAATCAATCAAGAAAAAGAAATAAAAAGCATCCAGATTAGAAAGAAAGTAGTACAACGCTCTAGTCACAGATAACGTCATCTTGTATATAGAAAATCCTAAGGAATTCACTTATAACTACTGAACTAATAAATAAGTTCATCAAGGTTGTAGGATACGAGATTGATATATCAAAATTAATGACATTTCTTCTATACACTAGCAATGAAAGAGAAATTCAATAAACAATTTTATGTTTTAAAAACATTATAAAGAATAAAATAGGAAAAAATAAGAGAAGTGCTAAACTTATCCTCTAAAAACTACACAGCATTGTCAAAAGGAATTAAAGAAAATCTGCATATATGGAAAAAATCCTATTTTGGTGGATTGAAAGACCAAACATTGTTAAGACGACAGTACTTCTTCCAATAGATCTATAAATTCAACACAATCTCCATCAGAATCCCACCTGGCTTCTGCGTAGAGATTGAAAAGCTGATTCTAAAACTCATACCGAATTCCAAGGGACTCAGAGAAGCCAAAACACTCTTGAAAAAAGAGCAGAGTTGGAGGACTCATACTTCCCAATTTCAGAATTTACTGTAAACTGAAAGAAAGGAAGACATTGTGGGAAAGCATGAGAGTAGATGTATAAATCAATGGAATAGATTTGAGACAAAGAAATGCAGGTTTTCTATGAGCAACTGAATTTTGACACAGATGCTAAGACTATTCAATGGGTGAAGAATAACCTTTTCAACAAATGGTGCCAGGAGCACTGAATATCCACATAGAAAAGAAAGAAATTGGACCCATGCCTTGCACCAAACACAGTAAGCTTGAAATGAATCAAAGACTTCAATAAAGAGCTAACATTATAAAAGTCTTAGAAGCAAGCATAGGCATAAACCTTTACAACCTTGGATTTGGTGATGGACTCTTAGACGTGATATCAAAACACAAACAATAGAAAAAAAAACACAAGCAATAAATAAGTTTGACTTCATCAAACTTAAAAAGTGTTGTGCCTCAAAAGACATTATTAAGAATATGAAAAACACTACCCATAGAATGGGGAAAATATTTATGCATCACATATCTGATAAGGAACTTGTCTAAAATATGTATAGAATTCTTATAACATAACAGTAAAAAGACAAATAAAATGGGCAAAGAATTTGCATTGATGTTTTTCCACAAGAGATAAACAAATGGCCAATAACCACATGAAAATTTGTTGAACATCATCAGTCATTGGAAAAATACAAATCAAAGCCATAAGGAAATATAACTTAAAAAAAAAAAAGAAATACAATTTCATACCCATGAGGGTGGCTATAATTAAAAAGTAAAATATAGGGCATTGCTTGTGGCTCAAAATAGTAGGGAGCTGGCCACATATACCGGACATGGTGGGTTCAAACCCAGCCCTGGCCAAAAAAAAAAAGGCAAATATGAATAAGTGTTGGTGAGGCTGTGGGGAAAATCAGAACATACGAGCACTGCTGGGAATGAAAACGGTGCAGCCACTTTGCAAAAACCATCTCACAACTCCTCAATCAATGCCTCAGGAAAAAAAAAATAGGGAATTTATCACAATAAGATACACACTATAAGAAAAGTTAAAGGAAATTCTTCAGGCAGAATAAATATAATACTAGGTAGAAACTTGAAAGAGTAATAGAAATGGAATAAATAGGTGGTGCCTGTGGCTCAAAGAAGTAGGGTGCTGGCCCCATATACTGGAGGTGGCGGGTTCAAACCCAGCCCTGACCAAAAACTGCAAAAAAAAAAAAAAAGAAAGAAAGAAAAAAAGAAAAGAAAAGGAAATGTAATAAATAAAAGTAAAATAAAATTACTTTCTTTGCATTACTATTATTATTGCTTGATACTACATTGCAGCAATCGTCTGATTTCTTTTCTGAATGTATTTATCTTCGTTCGTTCTTTGCGAGGTTTTAGTTTCTAGTCCTTACCTTAAACATTGTTACTGTTGTTAAATTTTAAGCCTTTTTAATTTTGTGAAGGCAAAAAGTGAAAACCTAATAAACACATGTATATGTAAAAATAAAAAATAAAAAAATAAAATTTATTGTTAATTGCTCTAAAATATAGCTGTTTTGTCACTACCTGACCCAGAAATTCGACTCCTAGATGTATACCCCAGAGAAATGAAACTAGCATTTGCATGATATGTATTTTTTTTATGCTTTTTCTTTTAACCTAGCTCTGTTTAGTCTCCTTTGCATATTGTAGGTCACATATTCTGAGTTTCCTGCACATAGTATATTGTAGATCATATTCCGTGAGTTTCTTGCACGTAGTAAGTATATTATAGATAGCATATTGCTTTTTCATCCAATCTGGAAGTCTCTACCTTTTGATTGGTGTTTTTAGATGTACACATTTGTAGATATTGGTGTGTTTAGATTAAAATCTATCTCATTATATTTTTCTATTACTTTTTATGTTTTTGTTTCTTTTGTGGATCCTTTGAATTAACTGAATATTTTTATGATTCCACTTTATTTCCACTATCGACTGATTATTTTTGGCTCTCATTGTTTTATTAGTGATTGCCATAGAGTTTACAATGTATGCCTTTGATTAATCACAGTCTGCCTCCAAGTAATATTATACTATTTTACACATAGTGTAAGGACCTTACAACAACATGTCTTCAATTCCTCCCTCCCATGATACATAATATTATCATGCTTTATCCATGTATGAACATAAATAAGGGTTACATTTTTGCTTTAGATAGTTGTATTTCAGAGCAATTAAAAACTAAATTTTATTTTACTTTAATTTATTCCATTTCTGTCACTCTTTCAAGTTTCTGCCTGGTATTATATTTATTCTGTCTGAAAATTTTCCTTTAATTTTCCTTATAGTATGTACCTTCTGGTGATAAATTCCCTATTTTTTTCCGTGAGCAAAATTTCATGTCTCCTATTTTTTTGAACCCTATTTCCATTGGGTATACAATTTCTAAGTGGGCAATTTCTTTTTAGTTTTGGCACTTTAAAGATGTCACTCTGTTGTCTTATGACTTGCCTGGATTCTGACAAGTGTCGTCTTTGTCACACTGCGTATAATATACTTTTTCCTGACTCTGGTTGTCTTTAAGATTTTCTCTTTGTTTTCTATTTTTACCAGAAAAAATAAAACATGCCTTTGTGAGGGCAGGTGGATTTATTCCGCTTGTGGTTGTCTGAGTATTTTAGGTCTGTAGTTTTGTGTCTGTCATTGATTTTGGAAAATTCTTCACCATTATTTCTTCAAATGCTTTTGCTGCCCCATCCCTTCCTCCCCTTTCCTTCTGGGCTTCCAATAATGCATGATATACCGTTTGAAATTGTCTTGCAATACTTAAATGCTTTAGTCTTATTTTTGTTTGTGTTTGTCTTTTAAATCTTGTTTTCTCTTTGTATTTCAATTAAGTTTCTTTTAACTTATCTTTAAGTTCACTCAGTTGTGGAGTTTACCATTCACTCAGGTTTCAGTCAAGTTTACTGGTGAGCAAGTCAAGGGATTGTGATGGTTAATTTTAGATCTTAATTCGACTAGATTTAGGATGTCCTAGAAACCTGGTAAGGCGTTCTTTTGGGGTGTTTCCTCGGGGGGGCAGTCAGTATGGACTCAATAGAGAATATCTGCACTCAATTTAGGAAAACTGGGGCCCTGGGGAGAACAAAAATAAAGAAAAGGTGACTTGGCACCTATTGCTCAGTGGTTAAGGCACCAGCCACATGCACCAAGGCTGGTAGGTTCGATCCCAGCCCGGACCTGCCAAACAACAATGATGACTACAACCAAAAAATAGCAGGTGTTGTGGGGGGCACCTGTAGTCCCAGCTACTTGGGAGGCTGAGGCAAAAGAATCACTTAAGCCCAAGAGTTTGAGGTTGCCGTGAGCTGTGACGTCACAGCACTCTACTGAGGGTGACATAGTGAGACTCTGTCTCAAAAAAAAAAAAAAAAATAGAGAAAAGGCAAATATGTTGATCTACCTGGTGGAGCTAGTCAATTCTTCCTCTCTAGTCCTTGAACAATAATTCCAAGCTCCCTGGCGTTTGAGCTCAGGACTCACGCTGGTGACACCAACCCACCCCACCTCCTAAGTTGTCAGGCATTTGACCTTGGGCTGAGAGTTACACCATCAACTTCCTTCACTGGGAGGATTTGGAACTTAGACTGAGCCATGCTACCAGCATCCCAGGATCTCCAAGTTGAAGATGGCTGTCATGGGACTTCTCAGCTTCTGCAATTATGTAAACCAGTTCCCTAATAAATCCCCTCTCATCTGTCTGTCTATGCATCTCATCTCCTACTGGTTCTGTCTCTCTGCAGAACCATCATGAACACAGGCATTCTTCATCTTTGTTACTATGTTTTTTATTTCTAGTTTTGATTTCTTATGATAGTTTTCATCTTCCTTCTGCAATTACCCATCTGATCTTGTATGCCGTGCATCTTTTCCATTAGCACCTTTCAAGCCTGGAAACTGGCAGAACTTTTCTTTTGCTGGGTCTTTAATGTGGGGTTCTGCACTAACCTTGTCAGGTGTTAGCCTGGGTTGTAGACCCCTTGTTGCTATGGTTACCCGCAGGGCATCAGAGGTTTCAGATGCTTCTAGCTGTAACTAGAGCAATTACAGGTTTGTTGGCTCTAGTTATGGGTTCTAGACTCAGCACATTTTCCTACTCCTTCCCCTGTGCTAGAGGATTTATTTTCTGTTTCCTCATCCCAGCTGCAATGGGACTTCTAATGACTTAAATGCAAGAGGATTTGAGGCCCTTCATCCTGCAAATTGAGGCTTTGGTTCCAGAGGGGAGATAGAAGAGTTTACTCTGAGTAGAGTCTGTGCCCCCCCTTGCAAATTATTTTCCCTCTCCCCATGCCTGCACAAGGAAAACTTTCTCAGGATTCTCTCCACAGCCTTCCCCATGCCTGGTGGAATATGTGGAGACGCTTGCAAGAGTACACACATTTGCTCCTGTATCTGCAACCCCGTGGAGGTCACGCTGTCACACGGACCTATTATCAGCCTCTGCCCATTTGTTACTCTCAATAAGTCCTTCCCACCCAGTGTCCAGTGGCTTCTGCCTTGGCCAAGCAACTGCCACCCCCCTGCCCTTTCTGCAGGCTCCTGTCCCCCCCCCCAGATGTGGGGTTAGTTGTTGTGTCCTGCAACCTCGGCTCTCTAACAGGTTCAACAGAGGATGTGCACTGCTGGATTGCCCTTCTCTTAATACACTGGAGAGAGGGATACCATCTCCAGTTTTCCATATCTCTCCTTACGTTCGATATTATATGCCTTGACCCTATCAAGCTTTGGGAAAAGGATCTCATCCGAAAGTTCTTTTCCTTCAAAATTTTTGTCCAGCTACAAGTATTCAAAGGCCCCTATGTCCTCCAATGAGTCTTTAACCGTGAAACACTTTAATCCATTCAGAGGCCTTAATGCATTTTAAAACGAGGACGACAACTATGTTCATTATTTTGCATTTTTGTGAGGCTGAGTTTTAACTAGGCTTTGTCACTGAAAATATTTCTCCATTTTATCTTTTACTGTTAGAGGTTGAAGAGGGGTTTGCATCTTCCAACCCTGGAAGTCCCCTCTCATCCTCATTTTCAAATCCATCATTTTTCTGATGGTACTTGGCCAAGTGCAGCCAATAGCAGTCAATATACACCACGGACATTCCATCCTTCCCACTATCTCCAAGAGCTGTAAGTTTATTTCCTGTCTTCTAAATTACCGCAGGTAACAGCTTTGCCAATATGTCTTCACATTGTAACATAGTTTGCCATCTTTCCAAACACTGGTAAGTTTCCCCCCTGCTCACTACCCTCTACAATGTCAATGCCCTGTATTTTAGGTTTGCGTTCTGGTAGCATTTTCTTTCTTTCTTTCTTTTTTCTTTTTTTTTTTTTTTTGAGACAGAGTCTTACTCTGTCATACTGGGTAGAGTGCTATGGCATCACAGTTCACAACAACCTCAAACTCTTGGGCTCAAGCGATCCTCTTGCCTCAGCCTCCTAAGTAGCTGGGACTACAGGCACCCGCCGTAACGCCTAGCTATTTTTTTTCTGTTTTTAATAGAGACAGGGTCTCGCTGTTGCTCAGGCTGGTCTCAAACTCCTGAGCTCAAGGGATCCACCTGCCTCGGCCTCGTGGAGTGCTGGGGTCATAGGCGGGAGCCACCATGCTAGGCTAGGATTTTGCCACTGATTTCCACACAATTCAGGACAGGCTACGTTATGTTGTGTCCATTAACAACCCCCATATATTTCTGGTTTCTGCTAGCAAATATCTGTTTCTTTTTGCGCATCTGTCACGGGCAGGGTGGCTGAGGGCTCTGCTCCCGGTCCCCTCACTCTGGGTCCCAGCCAGCAGCAACATCCATTGCCCGGAATTCTTAGCGCTTCCCCCAGGCTGGTCACCCCACCTCCACTCACACCTCACTGACTCTTGTGGCACACCCACTTGCAAGGCCTGTGATTGCTCACAACAAGGACACCCAGAAACATTTGCGGACCGGCCCTCTGTGCCTCAATGCAAGACCCATATTTACCTGTCACCCGCTCCCAAGTCTGCTGCTGTTGGCTATAGGAGTGAGTTTACAGCCCATCAGAACATCAACCATGGGGACTGGTTCAGAAATGGGCCATAGCCCAAGCAAATCCACTGAGCCTCCCCTCGGTGAGCCCTCTGGAACATGGCTAGCGTAGCATCTTTCTGGTGGACTCAGCCGTAAGTATGTAAGGTTGCAAAGCTCAGAAGACACAAAGTTTTCAGAGCTTTGCCTCAAGTCTTCCCAACTGAAAAGCAGAGCGAGAGGGGAGGTGAACGAAGGACCAGGTGGGGAGAGAAATAGAGGGAAGGGAAGGGAACAGGAGGAAGACTCTGGACACAGCCACCCTGACCCACCCAAGGACTTTTCAGTCACAAGAGCCAGTCAATCCCCTTTTGGCTTGAATTGGACATTGTCACTGACAAAACACTCCAGTCTTGAATAATACATTTTATCTCTGCCAGGTGGCTGTTTAGTTCTTGTCCCTGGAAGGCTCCTTGCAAGCCAGGGCCTATCCCCGGAGGACCTGCACCCATCGGCCTGGGAGACTCTCTCTGCAGGAGGGAAAAGCTACGTACATTCACCTCGAAAGAGTAAGTCTGTGAGCGAGCAGGCCAGAGATACCGCATGATAGATATGCAAGACCAACCTTAGGCCGTGGGGTTTAAAAGGCACCAGATCAATAGAAAGTCATTAAAAATCAATCCCGTGACAATGGATGCTCGGGTCTGCTTGCCCTCACTCACCACTTCCAGCCTCTAATGCTTGAATCATTTCCCATTGATATGCGTAGCATATGCCAATTTAAATTTATTGGTGCACTTCACATTTTTAAGTGCTTAAATTTGGAAAAGATGAGCTTTATGGGGCCACCACCGTGTGGAATGATCAGAAATGTTAAGAATGTGTCTTACTTTTTGTCATTTACAAAAGGTTAAAGAGTCAGGTTTATGAAATTCAAAATGATTTAAAATCACGGAATAGCTTTAGTCCAGTGGCACTGTTTGAATTGGGAGCTTAGTGAGAAGCCTGGTTTACCCTCCAACTTACCCAGAGTGACCACCCCCATATTTACAGAAATGGGGCCTCAAGTCGGGGGGAGCCACCCCAACAGATCATTCAAAAAAAAAAAACTCATGCTCCATTTTCAATTTGCTATTTAATTTACAAGCAACCTGGGCTTCAAATAAGCACTCTCTATGATAACTGCAAATATTTAGCAAAACTCAGATTCTTAAAGGAATTCCACTCTCTCAAATGAAAGCTCATTTAAAAATTTGAAGTGATTTTAATGGGTCTTCTCTCCATGTTGGAAATGTCTTATTTTACTTTAAGAATATTAATTTTTCGTTTTGCCCTGCTTGTTAAGGACAGATACGTACAGTCACTGCCATCAGCCCTGTAATGTCAGGACTCTAATCTCAGCCTTACACAGTAAACACTGATCAATCGGCAGAATTTCAAACCACTACCATGAACAGGTGATTGCTGTAACATTTCCTCAGCTCTTTAGAGCAGTGTCTTTTTTTGTTTTTTTGTTTGTTTGTTTGTTTGTTTTGCAGTTTTGGGGGCTGGGTTTGAACCCGCCACCTCCGGCATATGGGGCCAGCAACCTACTTCTTTTGAGCACCATAGGCACTGCCCCATACAGCAGTGATTTTCAAGGGCTGTGGTGCCCTAAGAGGCTCCTAGGTAAACCTCAAAAAATTTTAAACATCATTAATTAAATGATTTCCAAAAAAAGCTCAAAGCACAGTAAGTATATTCTTTTTTTTTTTTTTACTCTGTTTGTTTGTTTCTTGTTTGATCAGCATGATTTTTAAGTGTGCCGGGGTTCAAGTGTGCCATGAGATAAAAAACGTTGAAAACACTGGTCTTATGCCAATCCGTATCTGACACTGAGCATCAGGGATATTAAGAGGGCCACCCAAATGAAAAGGGAACAGCCCCCCTTTCTGGGCAGCATGAACGGCAGCAAAGTCTTGAGGATGCTGAGGGCAGACTGTCCCTTTGGCCGTATCTCGATATTCCCATCTTTTGACTTTTACTTGGGCAAACCCGTAATATTTCATCACAACAATGATGTTTGCTTGAACATATCTTCACCATCAGGGTGGAGATCCAAATTTGTTAATTTGTCCCTAAAAAAAAATATGTTCTCTGTAAAACAGATGAACATTTATTAACCTTAGATCACTAGATTTAAAAAAAAAAAAAAAAAAAAACTGACATTTTCCAATGGTGATGAAAAGTAAAACACATGTGGAAGGTGGACAAATAAATTCTAATCACAGAGAGTCATCGAATGCAAGGTGCTTGTCCGTCAGTAGATATCTCTTGCACCTAACATTGACCCCATCTCTTCGTTTTCACCCCCAAACTCCCAGGGTTGTCCTAAGCCTGGCTCTGCCTGGTTCATCCTCAGCACTTCCTAGGCATTCTGTTCCCTTCCCGGAGGGGTCAGTTTAGCAGAGCCATCTCTCCCTCCACGCCCACACCCTGAGCTTGACAAACCCACACGGGGCAGTGGTGGACATCAGCCTCTGCTCTCCCTAAGATCTTGCGGCTCACTTTTGGGAGGAGTTAGAGACCCCCCAGCTTGCCACCTCTTGCCTTAAACTCCCTGAGATGCTGGAAGCTGAGACAGAAACAGGAAAAAATAACTTTGATCCAGTGAGGCACTTAATCAAGAAAATTCCACAAGAAATTGGTTGTTACCTGCCGATAACAACTGGTTTGTTAGCTAATAGCTGGGGGCAAAGCCAAGGCCAGTTATAGCTCCAGCTGTCCCGTCATTAACTGCAGTAAAGACTGGTTTTGAGGAGGTTATTGCCGTGATAAAATATCCTCAAAAGATTATAACAGCAATAGTGTATGGGAAAAAAAAAGTCATAGTGGCTATAGGATGACTGAATGGCTGCATTTGAAAAATTGGCCGCTCCCTGGCGGTTCATAACCGATTTTCCACCAGTCAAAAGCAAGTTGTGCTCTGTTAGGTTTATTGTACAAGGCAATAAAAACATTGGCCAGGTTAAATTGTCAGCGTGTTATGGCATTAACCATTCTTTTACTGTGTTTAATTTAAGCGTTACGATGATTCATTATGGAGGAACGTGTCCCATGCAAATGAGCAGACATTGAGTGTCAAAAATATGCACCACGGTTTTTCTTTTTTTTAAAGCAAAATTAATTTTTATTTGACGGCTTCTGTAGGCGGAAGGACATCTAAGATGTGGCAAAAAGTGTATTATACTTTTTTTAAACTGCCATGGCATTCTCAGAGACAGAGTCGTGACGGAGTGGCTCCTGGGAGTGGCGGCGTGCCGGGCCCTGAGTAAAGAGTCCCCATGGGGCGTGTGAAGCTCAACAGATGCTTTCTGGAGAGACGCAGCTTGGGGGCCTTCCCCAGTCATCCCCAAATCAGCGAAGTCCCCACCTCACAGCCCCAGGCCCTTAGCCTGCCAAGGTTTTTGGTTCATCTCTCACGAAGGGACTGTCAGAGCCACATGAGCATCCCCTGACTAAACCATGTTGCAGGGCTTGGCTCTGCCCCGTCTGCCCGGGCTGGAGGGTACACCTCCAGGGACAGGTGTGGCCTTCCAGAAGAGTCCTGTGACAGTCGAAGAGTCCTCCGATCTGCCTACAGCACAGAGGGCCACCCAGGGCAAGGCTGAGATGACCAGGGAATAACCAGAAATGGGCATCATGGAAGCAAAGACCCTCCTGGATGCTGGGCGTCCAGTGCTCTCCAGGGCCAGTCTCAGCCTGAGTCACTCCACTTCCTTCTGGTTAGCACTG
The DNA here is from genome assembly GCA_963574655.1 of Perodicticus potto. NCBI lineage: Eukaryota > Metazoa > Chordata > Mammalia > Primates > Lorisidae > Perodicticus > Perodicticus potto. The sequence goes on along the minus strand of CAUYRH010037799.1, from coordinate 67,678 downwards.
CCCTCCCCACACCCCCCACTACCCACCACTTGCCAACCAGCAATCAGGCTTTCTCTCTGCTGGGGCATGGGGCAGAAAGCTGCAGAAAGGCCCAGCACCCCTGCCCACCACCCCCTGTTAAGGGCAGGTGGTGACTCAGTTCTCCATGGTCCTTGTCCCCCACTTGGGTCCCCAAGTTGCAGACTCCAGAGCTATCTCAGCTCCCTCCCTGCCTCCTGTGAGCCACAGTGTGAGGGCTTGCCCTTGCCTACACCCCCCACACACACAGTGCATACACACATACACACATGTATGCGCCCCTCTTCCCCGATGCCTCCCCTTCCCTGCCAAGGGCCTGGCAACCCCCCACTGGCTCCCAGGGCTTCCTTCCTGTGCTGGCCTCGGAGCCTGGTGTCTGGTATCATGAGTGGAGGAGTCTTACTTCTTTCAGGAAGACCCTTGGAGGCTGCCAGCAGGCCCAAATGGGAGGTGGAGTGAGCCCAGCCAGAATTCAGAGCCCCAGGGTTCTTTTCCCAGGTCACAGCCAGGGGCAGGTGACCTCTCTGGGCCCCAGCAACCTCCACTGTGAAAAGTGAGGCTCTTCTAGGTAGATGCTCTGGGAGGCTGCACTCTCTGCAGGTAGGGTTGTTCACTCACACCTTCACTGGCACAGGTCGGGATACAGCAGAACAAAGCAGACAGCCCCCGCCTGCCGGAGCTGACAGTGTGGCGAGAGTGACAGACACCATCAAACAACTGCACGGTGACCACAACATTCAGCTGCTCTGAAGGAGGGGAGGGCTTGCTGCTGCCAGAGAGAGCGTTGCTCGGGGTGGGGTGCTGGGAGGGGCAGCAGGGCCCCAGGAGCAGCACCTACTGCGCTCAGAGGGTCGTGGGTGTTCGTGGGGGGATGTGCCGGGATCCTTATGGCTGTGCTGAGAAGGGGAAGGATGGCTCCCTGGAAGCATGGAATGCGATGAGCCTTCTGTATGTGTCCTCAAGTGTGTGCACACAGGCATGTCCAGACATGTGCTGCTCTGTGTGTGAGCATGGAGGTCAGTGGGTGTTAGTGCATGTGCATTCCCCTGGGTACATCTGTGTGTGTGCACCTCCACTTGTGCTGCGTCCGTGTGTGTTCATATTCACGGGCGTGCACGAGCATTTGGGGATGGCAGAAGCTGAGAAGGGTGACAAAGGGATGCCAGAGCAGGGAGCCACAACACTGATCTGGGGGCTCTCCCTGCCCCTCCCCTCAAACTAAGTATTCCCCAAGGAAAGGGCAGGCATTGTCTTCTCCTCCTCTGACCTCAGCCGTAGAGCTGTCAGGGCCAACCAAGAGTGCTCCCCATCCCCAGCGTGTCCAGGCCCAGAGACTGACAGGTAAATGGCCCAGTGTTTAATGAGGGACTTCAGGTAAACCCGAGGAAAGCTGGGCCCCCTTGTCTGCACCTCACTGTAACTATTCCAGCTCAGAGCTGATGCATAAACAAAGCAAACACTTGTCCTGATTGGCTCGAATCCTGCTCCACCATCCTGATTGGCTCGAACCCTGCTCCACCATCCTGGTTGGCTCAAACCTTGCTCCACCATCCTGATTGGCTCAAACCTTGCTCTACCATCCTGATTGACTCGAACACTGCTCCACAGTCCTGATTGGCTCTAACTCTGCTCCACTGTCCTGATTGGTTCGAACCCTGCTCCCCCATCCTGATTGGCTGGAACCGTGCACCACGGCCCTAATGGTCTCAAACCTTACTCCACCATCGGTGCCTCTGTCCACCTCTTTCCAACAAGGTCTAGCCTAGGGGAACCTGGCCTTGAGCCAGCTCCAAGGAATGTCCAGGCAGAGGTCCAGGCAGTAGCCTCCACACATGTATCTGCAGGGGGAACCCCTTCTCCTGGTTGGGGGGCACCACAGTCCTGTTCTGGCCTCCACCAGCCCACAGAGAACATGAACTTGAGTCCAGCACCTGACCTGGCAGCGCCTTCAAAGCACCTACTGTTCCTCTCCGCATTCGGTTTTAATCCACCCACATACATCATTCCATATCAAGGATTAATTTTATCATTGTAATTTCTAAAACTATGTTGCAACACATTGTGTTATATCCTTATGCCTTTTGCAAATGTAACACCAAAAACAAAAGAATGAAATGATATATAATTCTTATTTATTTTTATTACTAGCCAACTCAATGTTGTAGTCGAAAAATCACAGCCCCAGACAAGTCAATATAATGTATTTCAGCACAGCGGTTTAGCACAATTTACTTCAGGGATATGTCACCCACAAACATAACTATTTTTCTGCTAAGAGAGAGAGAGGTGAGGGTTGGAGCTACACGCTTAAATTAAAACCCATCCAATTTCAGACTTAACAAAGCACCATTTCCTCCAGATCTTTCCGTGGCAAGCCTAAGAGTATTTGTGGCTTCTCGGCAAAAGCCCACCAGGTCCCCATTCGACTTTGTTCTCAAAGCCCACATTTGACTAATTCTGTGCTCCTATAATTGCTAAATCAAAAGAATTTATTATCCCTGAAACTTTAAATGGGAAGGAAATAAGGGGAGGAGGTTAGCACTGAACCTGAATAATGACAAAATTCAGCCACAGTGAGAGACGCGCACAGCCATAGTCCCAGTCCGGGAGAACGTGGCCAAGGGGAGGGAGGCGGCTGTTCTCCACCCAGCATCCACGTGGCTCTTCCATTTGGCAAAAAAGAGCAGAAACAGACTCCTTCCAGGACGCGGGAAAGGCTGGCTCAGTTCTTTTCTGTTACCTGCTTAAATGGAGCCTAATTCCTCTTATTTTGCTATAATTAATTTGGCTTAATTCTCCCTCCCCTTGTTAGAGGCCTCTTGCCATATTCCAGGATTTTAAAATCACCCCGAGATAGAAAGAAAGAGGAGGGAGAGAGGCAGAAAGAGGGGAGGGTGTAAGGAGAGACCAACTAAACAATATTTCTGCGAGGGACCTGAATGCACGTCTTTTGGTTTGGAGCGCACAGGGGGCTCTCGATGGGGACCCAGCCTGCTGTGGCCTGGCTGGAGCCAAGAGGGGCTAGCTCTGGAATCGTCAGTGAAGATGCTCGCGGGGGAAACTGCCTGTGAAAATGATCACTTCTATATTCTTTCCTGAACCCAAGTAGAATTCCCATCACAAAACGTGGGAGAACGGGCTGAAAGCGTGTCCTCCATTTAAGGCATGGGGAAAAGCCCTACAGGGACACTGTCTGTCCCCTGTGTGGCTGGTCAGGAGCTTCCTGTGGGGACAGAGGGTGCCCAGGGCTCCAGAGCCCACAGATTCAGCTCCTGCTGGTCTCACAAGTGGGAGGTGGCTCCTCCTGCCCGCAGGCTTGCCAGTCTACAGAACCGGGAGGCCCCAGAGGTGATGGGTCACAGACGCAGGGAGTGGTCACATTCCCCTCCACCCATGCCGTGTGCTGGACTAACAGTTGTGGACTGGACTTTTCCGTCTCTGGAACCCCGAAAAGGTTGGCCTTCACCCTGGGGTGCTGAGGCTGTTGAATGCAAACTCTGCACCCTAAGCACTCTGCCACGCCCTCAATGCTAGGCCCCGCCCTTGGTGCTAGGCCATGTCCGCAGTCCGCAGTGGTAGGCCCCACCTTTGGTGCTAGGTCATGCCCTCAGTGCTAGGCCACGCCCTCTCAACTAGGCCACGCCCCCAGTGCTAGGCCACACCCTCCACACGCCTGGAAACCCTGCCCTCTGTCCCTACTACTGGGCTGGTCCAGCCTGCCTTCCTAGGTACATCTTTTTCCTTTCACCTTGGCCCCTCTGTCCCTTGCTGATAGCCTCCTGATGTTGTGGGTGCCTGGGGACCCCGTCAAAGGTCTCTGCATGAAACACCATCCCCTCCCCTCCGCAGCTGGCGATGACCCTGCTCACGGGCCCCCCTTCCCACTTTGCCAGCTGCCCTCTCTCCCTATGTCACCCTGGCACAAGGCCCTCTGCTCCCCGTCACCTGGGTGAGCCCCTAGCCTTTCTGGGGAGCTCCACACAGCTCCTCAGGCCAGAGGGCCGTGGTGACCATCCCTAACTTGAGTGATTTCTCTCTCCTCCCTGAGCCTGGGATATTGAGACTACGTTTGCTCAGCCTCAGTATTTTCGCCCAGAGTGGAGAATAGAGGAGTTAATGTGATTAACTGTAAAAGTCTGCCAGGAAACTTAAGATTATGGAATAGGAAAATACGTACAAGATAGATAATCAACAAGTCTCAGAACTGGGTTAACACCCTCAATATATAAAGAGATCTTACCAATGAATTTTAAGAACAAAGGGGGGGCTCTCAGAGAATGGAATATCGAAGGCAAATCGCGCCCCGGTGGAACAGGTCCTGTCCTGCCCGGGGGACGCGCCCCCCACCCGGGGTTCTCTCTGCCTGCGCTGGGTCTCTACGCGGCCAGCTCTCGGAACTCCTCTGAGCGGCTGGCCTCCCTGGACACCTGCCTTAGACCCGGACCCCTGGGGAGTGCTCAGGAACATCCGCTCACTGACTTGCTTAAGGAAAGAGGGGAAGAAGAGCAGCTGGCGTCCAGGCGGCACGCAGCCAGGGGACAGCCGCTGGGTCCTGGCACCGACTGGCGGCTCTTCACGTAGTACCTGCTTCCTACAAGCCCCGCGTAAATAGAGTCGTTACAAATCACATCTCATTCCCAACGCACCAGAGGCTTCCTTTAACAATGCTTCTGACAAAATCCTTCTGTAAAGCAAACGGTGAGTCATCTCTCCCCAGTTTACAGAAAATTCTGACATTTGGATACTGTATGTACTTAATGAACCCTTCCCCCAACACACACACACCCCTGACCTCCTAAACACGTTTCTACTTTGACTTTCTTCCAGCCTCAGTTCACTGTTCCTTCCTCATTCCCCTTGCCTTGATTTCTTTTCTATTTTCACACTATTGTGCTGTATGTATTTTTGTCATCCACTTCAAATGCTTTGGGAACAAGGTGGGTGTGAATGAGCAAACGAACACACTTGGGGACTTCTCCGCTGCTCTTGCTCTGCCCTGAGCTGGGCAGGCCCAGGTGCTGCTTGATTCTCAGAAAGCCACACGGAAAGTATCCCTAAGAGGCCAAAAGCCAGTCAGGGACTGGGGAAGACAGGATGGCGGGATAATGTCATGTGTCATGTGTGAGGTTAGAGAAATGGCCATTGTTAGGGTTTATAGGCTCAGTGGAGGCAAAATATGGTGTGGTGGGGAGGGACACTCTTCTCTGGCCAGAACTTAGCCAGTAAGGTGTCACGTGATAGAAAGTGGCCTAAGGTCAGGCTCACTGGGCCAAGGGACCCAGGAATGTGATTAGGGCCGGAAAAGACATTCCCATATCCTGGGAATGACTGCTTGGGTAGAGAGGCCACATGCCCATCATGTGTCCATCAGTCTGACTGGCCACTGAGTTCCAATCACACAAGGCTGAATGGCAGAAGCTAGAAAGGAGTGACAATGTGGTTGACGCACAATCAGAAGAAGCTGTGGGCACAGGGCCAAGGCATATTCTTAGATGGGACTTTTTTGCTTCCATTGCCCTATTGGAAACCAGCTGCAATTCTTTTTTTAAGCACCATCCCAGCTGACCTTTTGAAAGGAAGGATTTTTGTATTTCAATGGGAAATCTGCATTTTGACTGAAGGATTAGACTCCATTTTCTGTCCTTGGTTGTTCTTCTCAGACAAACCAATTCTCTGGAAGGGCCTGTGAATTTGCTCAAGATCCAAGACAGGGCCACACGCATCCAGAGAACGACCCCAGAGGCACTCACCTACAGCGACGAGGGGGAGGAAAAGCCCTGTCACCGATGTGTGGGAGAAGGGACGCCTCTCAGAGGGGCCACCCCCCACCTGCCGGGTCTGTCCATGTCACTGCAGAAATGATACATTCAAGTGGACAGGGAAAAAGCAGGGCAGAAAAGGGGTAACTGAAAACAGCTGAGGAATCCGGTGGCCTGTGCTCTCATAGGGCAGGGACTGGCATAAATAGCCAGTAAAAGGAAAAAGAAGGAAGGAAAGAAGGGAAGGAGGGAGGGAGAGTCGGAGGAAGGGAGAGGAAACAGAAAAGGAAAGGAAAGAGGGAGAAAAGACGGGTAGCAATGTGATACAGAAGAGCATTTTAATTTAGTAGCTACAATCACTGTATCAAATGAAGGAAGGGGAAAGGGAGGGAGAGAGGAAGAAGAAGGACCGTTACCTGACTCCCCTGCCTTATATGACCCTGGCTGGTATAACTAGCAATATCCGCTAGGGGGTGAGGAACCAGCCCTGCTGAGGACGTTGACCTGGACGTGGGTCCATTCTCAGTACAGGGAGGGGAGTAATGATGCTGTCCTAACATTTCAGAAGATGCCATTGGCATAAAGTCCAGGCCCGGAATGACACGTCTGGGACGTGGATGCAGGGCCTCAGTCAGTCCTCTCGGCTTCTGGTCAGTGGCATCGGGCAGGGTGGCCAGCGTGCTAGATGTGCTCTGGGTTAGAAATAAATCATAACCTCATCCGGACAGGCAAGGGAAGGAGACAAGAAACTCCATATTTGTTCTGGGTGTGCTGGCAACACTGGAGGGCAGGAATCCTGGTCCGTTAAAGGCAGATTCCTTGCCCAGCAGGGCACAGTACTTAAGGGCAAGAGCCCGGGAACCAATAACCAGGATCCAAGTCCCACCTGCCACTTACTGCCCAGGGAAGCTCGGACAAATGCAGTAGACTCTCGGAGCTTCAGTTTCCTAACCTCAGCGCTGGACTTGATGATATCACACTGAGTCCTCAGGGCAGCCCCGGGTGGAAAGCACCAGCTCAGTGCCTGGCTCCGAGTCTTTCTTCATTAATAGTGAGAATGACGGGGAAGAAGCCAGAGCAGGAAAACAGGCTGGAGATGAGCACGTGGGCTCAGAACCCCATTTTTCAGGAACTCGCTTCTCCATGTCCAGCCATTTCCATGGTGACCTGTGCACCCCAGTTGACACTGAACTGGTTAAGAATTCGACAGTAGGGCCCTGAATCGTCACACCCCAAATCCTATTTTCAGAAGACTTTCCTTTTCCCTTCAGAAAGAAAACAATTTATGAAGCATAGAATTCCTTTGACAATTAACTGATGGTTATCACCACTCACTTTGGTTCTTCCAAAAGAAGAGGGTCTTGGCAGGGCTGGGGATGAGCTCTCTCCAGCTCACGTGGGCAGGATGCCCCCCAGCAGGCAGCTGGTGGTCCTGAGGAAGACTGCTGTCTCCTTGGTCTCTGGGGTTCTGAGGGCTGTCACTTCGGGATGAGTTTCTCTAACCATGGTTGGCTCCAAGGATGCAGAGACTGGTGCAGATAGGAGTCTTGGTGAGGGGTCTGCCCTGTCCAGCCCCAACCTTAAGGACAGCATTGAGTGTCCGTATTCCCATCAAGGTGCTGACAGCCTGGATATAAAAGATAACTCATCATGTTTACAGCAGCAGACGTGAGTATGAGGAAGAGGGAAAACCTGACCCGGCCTTGGTGGTCTTTCAGAGACCCTGGAGGAGGTAAATGTGGACCCCCTCCCAACTCTGCAGCAGCCTGGAATGCCGAGTAGCCTGGAGGAATTCCTTAACCCTTGGTCCCCAACCCCTAGGCCAACTGAGGCCTGGGACCAGTCCGCGCCCTGTTAGGAACTGGGCCACACGACAGGAGGTGAGTGGTGGATGTGCCAGGGAGCAATCTTCATCTGACCCACAGCCGCTGCCCAGGGTTCCCATTAGTACCTGAGCTCCGCCTTCTGTCTGATGAGCTGGGGCGTTAGGTTCTCATAGGACAGCGAATCTTACTGTAAACTACCCATGTGAGGGGTCTGGGTAGTGCTCTTCTTACGAATATTAATGCCACTCCCCCACCCCACCTCCACCTGGTGCCAACAGGTTGGGGACCACTGCCCCTCTCTGGGCCTCTGCTTCCTAGCTTGGTATGACCTCCCAGCTTCACCGGCTCCCAAGTCCTCGAGCTCTTTCACTTTTTCCGAGAGGCACCAGGGGCCAAGGAGGTGCTTGAACGGCTGTGGGACAGGAGCACCCCACAGCTGCCTGGCCTGGTTTTCCCAGGGGTGGAGTCAGTCCTCTCACTTCCAACACAGACCCTCCCCAAAGACCCCCCAAACCTCCTGGGCCCACCAGGGATAGTGCTTTCCATTGTACAGAGGGGTCTGGGGACGTCCTGAGCACACAGGGCCTGGGAACTCTCCAGCAGTGTGGAAACGGGAGAGATATACCACCTGCAGGGAGAAGGGGGTGGGGTGCTCCATACTCAGTCGAGCTCCGTCCAGCCCCAAATAAGACAGCAGTAATACAGCGTCGTCCACATGCTCTCGGGAGACAATTCTCTCACCCAGCAGGATCCAGAGAAGGGACTGAGGCAGGACAGAGGGGGCGGGGAGCTGCACAAGGTCAGCTCCTACTTTCCTATTAGGAAGTCATCCATTCCCGCCGTCAGTCCATGGGGGGTTAGCTAAGCCAACCTCCCCCCCACCACACACACACCCATCTACAACCCACCGCCTACTGGGATGAGAACTTGGGGCCCAGTCTCTGCAGGTCAGCCCTGATTTCACACTGAGCACAGGGATTGGCTCAGCAGCAGGCATGTGACCTGAGCCCAGCCAATGAGATGCCAGTGGGAGGGGCTTCCCGTCTGGGGAGGCCTCGCCGGAGCTAATGTGCGCTGCGGTCTTTGCTGCCCCAGGAGGCCGAAGTGCAGAGGAAAGGGTTGCCAAGAGGTGGGGGATATGGATTCCCAAGATGTCTTTGACCCCTGGTGTTGCTACTAAGTCCATCCCAGGCTGCCCACGTCCCTAGTTGCACTTTCAGTTGGGTTTCCGTCACTTACAACCAAAGGAGTCTAGTTAACTCCACTGTCACACTGCTGGGAAGGGCCACCTCCCTGACTCAGATCCAGGGCAGAGGGGTCAAAAGAGGAGGACGAGGACGCACAGGCTGCCATCCTGGTGCCCCCGACACACACACACAACACACACCCATCACACGCACAGCTGCCCGCAGACACAGGTCACCTCCGGAGTCAGCACCCCTGCTCCATGCCCACTGCTGGGAGGGGAGGGAGACCTCCCACCTTGCAAGTAAGGGGCAGAATTTGGAGGGTTATCCTGTTCAGAAATGCTCCAATCCAGAGCGTCCCAAAGGGCCGGTGCAAAGTGAAATGACAGCGCTGTTTAGCTAGCGCAGCAGAAACCATTTGGGTAAAAATTAGAGACAATAAAAGTCGGTAATGTGATTCTTAACTGTTGCTCTAGGCCTTCAGGGCAGTTAGGGGAAGTAAATTAGGGGCTGTTTGTGGAGCTGAGCAGCTTCCCCCTTGGGACTGAGAAGGCCTCCCAGGAGGAAGACTTGTGGGATGCAACTGCCACACCCCAGGGGATCCCTCCATATCCGCAGCAAAGGCCTTCCCGGTGGCCAAGTCCTAATACCCCGGTCTTGTCACATCCCAGTCTGTGGCTAAGAGACCTGCCATGTGTGACTGCACCCTTCAGTGGACATGGAGAGATGACAGGTGTCCCTGGAATCCGCGCTCCCCCTGACAGAGAGGGACCCAAAGCCTCACCTTTGACCTGGGTCTGGTGCTGCCTGCACTGTCTCTGCCCCTGTCCTGAAGGGCCTCTGGACAGCAAAGGTGATGCCTCTCCAGGAATCACTGCCCACTTCCAGGAGCTGCTGCCTGGACCTCAGGGGAAAAGGAAGCTCTCAGTGGGCACCGAGGGGTTCTTGGTAAGGGGAGGGGAGGCCATGAAGAGAATAGACCTATGGGGTTGGTGGCCTTCCTGCCCCAAATCCCCCCTGTGTCTCTCCATTCCTCCAGCAGGCCCACCCAGACATCCCCTGCTCAGGGCCTGGAGCACCAGTGTTGAGTCTTAGATAAAGAACAGAAATTTATTCTTCTCCTTTCTGGAGGCTGGGAAGTCTGACATCAAGGCACCAGCAGGTTCAGTGTCTGCTCCAAGATGGCACTTTGAACACTGTGTCCCCACATGGTGGGGGGCAGGGGGGCCACAGGGTCCAAACTCTGTCTGTCAACCCTCTTGTAACGGCAGAGCCCTCATGACCGGAACTCCCCCAAGAGGTCCTACCTCCAACACTGTTGCCCTGGGAATGAAGTTTCCAACATGAATTTTGGAGCGAACAGTCATCTCCCACTCACCCTTCCTCCC
>CAUYRH010037799.1:0-52500 GCA_963574655.1 Perodicticus potto | reverse complement strand
GCTTAGTATCTTTCTGAGGGGGGAGGAGAGCTTTCATCTGGAAGGTTCTATGTCCCTGTGGGCACTAAGGAGCTAGGGACCTGCTTTCAGAGAAGCTTCTCTGCCCCCACACCACCATGCTGACCTCCCTACATGCGCCAGAGACACGGGGGCCAGAAAGGAAGCCCCTGCCCCTGGGTGGGAGCGAGGAGCAGGTGACCAAGCCGGCAGAGAGCAATCGTATTTCAGGGGACTTGGTGACAACGTAATACACACACACACACATATATATCTCTTTTTTTTTTAGAGACAGAGTCTCACTTTGTCGCCCTCAGTAGAGTACCATGGCGTTGCAGCTCACAGCAACCTCCAGCACTTGTGCTTAAGCAATTCTCTTGCCTCAGTCTCCCCAGTAGCTGGGACTACAGGCGCCCGCCACAACGCCCGGCTATATTTTGTTGCAGTTTGGCCAGGGCCAGGTTTGAACCCGCCACCCTTGGTATATGGGGCCAGCGCCCTACTCAGTGAGCCACAGGCACCTCCCTTTTTTTTTTTAATCCCTGGATAAGAAAAAACGCAAACAACTGTTGCTCTTCTTGTTTTTTTGTTTTTTTTAGATGAATAAAAGGCAAGGAATATTCGCCTGATTCTAGTCACTCTTTAGACAGGTGTTTGGTAACAGGATGGTTTTATGCCTACAAAGGTCAGGGATGGAAATTCACAGCTCTCTTCGTGCACACACACTCAGCATGAATGTGAGGACTGAAAAAAAACAAATATGTGCCAGGACGGGGCTTTTTCGGCTACCCTCCCTCCCCCTGTTTCATACACATGCATACATACGTGTGAGTGTGTGTGTTTATCTCATGCCTTGAATTTAATCAGGAGGAGTGTGAGGATGACTCAGAACACAGGGATTTCATCACCTCTCCGTACATCTCCCACTCCCCCCACCAAATCACAAAATTGCCAAAAATGATAAAGTACAAATTAGGTCAAATGGGTTGCAAAATGGCAGGAACTGGAATTTTCTCCATGGAAACCACTGGGTGCAGAATGCCGCCCTCCCAGAGCTGGAGAAGCGGTGGGGCCTTCCTGAGATGTGGCAAAGTGGGGGCAGGGGGGACAGGGACCCCCATCCCGCTGCGCAGCAAGGGCACTATCTGTGGGGGGGTCCCCCGCCCTGGGAAGGATCTCGCGGCCTTTGCAAAGCCTTTTCATGCTTTGTCTTTCATTTGAACTCCAGAAACCACCCCAAAGTGGGTGTTTTTATAGCTGATGTTTGGAGGATGAACTCGGGTTCAGAGGGGTTGAGAACATGTCTGAGGTCAAACAGCCAAAGCTCGTGTCGCTTTTAGTCCGGGTTGTGTCATACTGAAGAGCTGGGGAATCAGGGGACAGAAACAGGAAGGGGAAGGCCTGGGAGCACAGCAGGTGGCCAACCTGGGACACAGTGGGTGGCTGACCGGAAAGGCCCGCAGTTTAGAGTCTCTGCTCCTGTCCAGCACTAGAATCGTTGGCTCCTCATTTCTGCACCTACAAGCAACTCTCACTTTCTAATTATGTCATAACCCTGGACGAGCCAGCAGTGATGGGTTACAGCAATGAGAGTAACCGGGACACCGACATTGCTGGACGCTCACAATGGGCCGGTCCATGTGCAAGGCGCTTTACCTGCTTGAATCCATCGAATTGTCACCCCCACTTCACAGACAAGGGCCCCGAGACCCTAGTGAAGATGCACGGAAAGGAGCCTCCGGACCTGCTTTCAATTGTGGAGCCGGTTCTGCACCCCTTTCTCTAGGTGGGACCCCACACAATGCCTACAACCTCACACAAAACCCCAGGTGTCTGAGGGGTGGGACTGGAATCCCTCCTCTCCTGCTCCCACCTTTCACCTGGGGCTAAGGGACTCCTAAGCCTCAGGCCTCCACATCTGGATGACAGTGGTGAAGATGGAACCCGTCTCCCAGGGAGTGGGGGCGGGGAGAGAGAGGTAAGGAGGACCCTGAGTGGTCTCAGAGGTTGTCATGATGACTTCCCTGCTCCAAGTGGTGTGGTTTTAGTGAAGGTAGAAGAGGCAGTAGGGGTCAGGGGCAGCCCAGTGGGTCTTGTTGTTCACTGAACGAGCCCTCCTACTCCAGGAAGCCCTCCTTGACTGCGCAGACTCCATGGACACCTCCATCCCAACTTGCATTCTTGATGACCTGGTGCCTGCCATCATTTTGCAGCTGGGTATACCTTTCCCCCCACAGGGAAACTCCTTATGTCATTATGGGTGACAAAGCTGGCACACAGCATGTGAGCAACCTCAGAGTCATTTGTGATTTCTAAGCCCACCTTTATCTTAAATACAGACCAAACATTTGCCCACAAATCCTCCCACACTTGAGCTCCACATGAGCCCAAGGTCGTTTTCTGCCATGCTTCCTGGTTCTCTACCTCAGTTCCCCCCAGCATGGGGGTTCCCACAGGGCATGGTTTAGAGCTGCCAACAAACCTTGGGTGATGACACCCTCGGTCCCCTTGGCTTTGCCACAAAGTTTGCCACCAGCACCCACGGCTGTGGCTCTGTGAGTGTGAGTTACTGCGAATTCTGGCAGTGATGGAATGAAAGGGTCTTGAGCCTGCTTTGTGTGTGTGTGTGTGCATGGGAGCAAGTCTGGCTGGCTGTGCACACGTGTGTGCATGTGTGTGAGTCTGTGTCCCCTTTGGGTGTGCCTGTGAATGTCTGCATGCACGGGTGTGTGCACCAGCCACGTGTGTGTCTGAATGGTGTGTGTGCTCAAGTCTGCACACACCTGCACATCCAGGCAGGGTCAGTGTGTGCGGCGTCCCTGCTCGTCTGTGCACAGGTCTGCGTGTGTGTGTGTGTGTTTGTGTGCCTGTGTGTCTGTGGGCAACACATCTCTTTGGGCGGGGGGTGTCTGGATGCCAGCATCCCTGAGCAGCGTGCGCGTGGAAGGTCTGGGTTCTTGTGTGAAGCCATCACCAAGGGGGCAGGAAGCTATTTTGAGGTCCCGAGTCATCACTCAAAAAGGAATGTGGAACAGACAAAGTCGCTCAGTGGGTTATTAATATGAAAACTAGAGCCCAGATGACAAATGATGACGTGCCTTTTTGAGGAAGGAGGAAAATGCTTCCAGCGTGGACCAGGCAGCGCTGCTCAGGAGAAAGAGCAGAAAAGGGTGAGTCACAAGGTGGGAGAGAGCGGGCCCCTGTCCGGTCACACTGGAACTTGGAGATGCTCTTCCGAGCTTTGGTTCCCCCATCCCACAAAATGGGCAAAATGCAGGTGGCAGCGCAGCAGGGAGGCAGTGAAAGCTGCTCGGGATCCTGGCTGGGCTCAAACACAGCCCCGTCCTGACTGTGCTACTTAACTTCCCTGGACTTGACATCTTCATCTGTCAAATGGGCACAAGAAAGGCACCTACCTGGTGGGGTCTGTAGGATTAAATGAGACGCTACATGTAAACTGCTCAGGACAGTCTGGCTCACAGCAAATGTCCACAGAGACAAGCTTCCGTCACTTTTGTCATCATTCCCCTATTGTTCTTGCTATGTCACATGGGTATTGCAAGATTCAGACTTTCACAAATCCCTAAGTCAAAGCCCACTGGGGCCCCCAACCCAGGGACAGCTGTGGGATGGGTGAGACCCAATGAGGAACGAAGATATGAAAGCTCTTATTCAATAAGCACAGGAGAAATACCTTTAGAGGGACTGAAATATAAAGTGTTTTCCTTTCTCTGCTAACTTTCTCTTGATTTGTCATGGTGTTTTTAATTTTTTTTTTTTTTTTGACACAGCATCTCACTCTGTTCCCTGGGTAGAGTGTGGTGGCGTCACAGCTCACAGCAACCTCAAACTTTTGGGTTCAAGCGATCCTGCCTCAGCCTCCCAAGGAGCTGGGACTACAGGCACCCGCCTCAACACCCAGCTGGTATTTTTAGAGATGGGATCTTGTTCTGGCTCAGGCTGGTCTCGAACTCCTGAGCTCAAGCAATCCACCCGCCTCGTCCTCCCAGAGTGCTGGGATTACAGGTGTGAGCCACCATGCTGGGACTGTCACGGTGTTTTCAAATTGCTAGTTAAAGTCGCTCTGAGTAAAGAAAAATAAAAACTTTACATCATTAGGACAACTTTTACCATTCATCTTCATATTGTGCTGTGCCAATTTAAAATGCAAATATACATGCATTTAACTCATATGCAGAATCACCAGAATTTCACGACGTCTTCCCTGGCTCAAACATTCAGGGGCGTTTCACATGGGACTGTAAGGAGGCTGCACAGACCGCACTCAGCTGTTCTTGGGTGTGTTCCTGGCGTCCACACATTCTACCAACACCCTGCCCCTTCAGCTGGCTGGACAGCAAGGGAGGATTGGACAGGAAAGGCCTCCAAGGCTCTGTCTTCCTCTTTGTGTAATATCACCTGCGGCACGAGGGTTTGGCTACTCCAGGGATGTAAAGCTGGTAAGAAAACATTCTTTAGTTGCTTACATTTCTTAGAAGACTGCTGCCTTCTTCCAGCTTTTAAAGCAAATTGTGGTTCAAAGGGAAAGCATGCCCTTGGGGGGCTGTCAGCGCCTCACTTACTCAGTCTTAGATGTGACTTGCTTGCCTTGCACCCACTTTGAGTTTTGTGGGACACCCTTGGGCAGCAGGTCCTCTGGGACTCTGTGCTCGGGGGACATTGTGATACTCAATGAGAATGGAGTGACGTTGTGTATCGCACCTCCCCTGATGACCCAATGTTCAGACTTTACTTGCCAAAGAGAAGCTCACAGGTTAAACTGAGAATTTCAAGACAGCACGAGCAAAACATTAAAGGTGGGGCTCTTCTGAGCACAGGGCCCTGTGTGTCCATGGGGGTCACGTGACCACAGAGGCAGCGCTGCCCACGCCCAACCCTGCCTTGACTGCCTGGCTTCCTGAGACTCTCAGCACCACCTCGGCCCCTGTTGCCTTTAATGGCAGGAACCAGGTGATAAACACAGCCACGTCTCTCCGCCAGATGCCGCTTACAGAAGCCAGCTCACCAGCCAATTCCACCCGTGTTAACTCCATCGCATTTAGCCACAGTGCTAATTAAAATCTCTCCCATAAAAACTCTCTCTCAGATGCTCTGGAAATAGCGAATATGCTGTAGGGGCCCCCATTAGCGTGCGTGCAGGTCCCCTGTTTCCAGAGCAGCTCCAGAAGTGGCCTTGGGGGAGCCCAAGGGTCAGCCGCACTGGTTCAGCTAAAGGTGAGGCTGGAGCATGACAAAGGGAAAAGAGCCCTCCACTCAGCATCCTGCAGACGGAGGCTGATCGGAGCATCAGAACACACAAGCTGGGCGGGTAACATGCTCAGACCCAGCACCGCGGGGGCAAAGCCAGCTTAGATCTTGCCCTTAGATCTGGAGTCAGCCAGCTGCTAAACTCTCTCATTCCTGCAGCTATTAGCCGCTGCTGAGCACCTACCACATTGCAAGCTAACCCCAAACACCTATCATCTCATTTAATTCTCCCAACCGTGCTGGTAAAACATGATTGTTACCACTTTTCAGATAAGGAAATGGAGGCCCGGGGGTCGCCCTGTTAGTAAGTGATGGAGCTGGGACTGGAAGCCGGGTGTGTGCCCTGAACTAGGCGGCCTCACTTTGGCCCATCTGTAGCCCCAGCTAATCCCAGGCAGAGATGACCACTAAAGGGCAGTCACACCCCTGTAAGGCCCAGAATCTTCTTGTTATACCCAAATCAAGCGGAACAGAGAAACACCAGGACGCTGAGTCCAAGTTAATCAAGGGTCCTTCATTGATCGGCCGGACTGAGAGCAGGCTCACGCCTCAAAGTCTCTCAACCCCTAGAAGCAGGGGGGGAAACCTTTTATAAGGGGCTTTCGGTAGGGGTGGGGGAGTATAATGCAAGCCAAATTTGGCAAGAACCAACACCTGGTAAGGGGAGTCCTTACAAAGGGAAGCTGGGGGTTTGCAGTTATTACTGAACTCTTTCAGCTGAGCTTCCTATCTTAAAGGGGGAGTGTTGAAAGCTCCCAGCAAGACGGAGTTGGAGTGTAACATTCTCAGGGTATGGGGTGTTAAAACAGCCACCTGTGACCCGCCCTTCCAATCCCCCGCCCCCTGCCAGTAGGTAGACAGAGCATTTAAAAATAGCTTCTCTCATTTCTTTTCCATCAACAACAAAACAATTAATTTCTCTCCGTAGAGATTGTTTCTGTAAAGAGCAATAAGGTGCCTCCCCAGGAGGCACCATTGCCATGAAAGCATCAGTCAGGGATGTGATGGGGGGGACAACGTCCCCTCTGGTTGGAGCCTCCGCCACTTGCCCGTCTGGGCCTGCGGGCACACCCTCTCTGCCCCTGCTCTTACCAGCCAGGATGGTGGCAGCCCTGGGGAGGGCACCCGCAGAAGAACCGGGGAGGGAAGGCACGTCCCTCGATGCTCCCAGGCACACGCAGTTACGGCCTTGGGCTGCCGCCACTCACCATAAAATGCCAAGCAGACCAGCTGTCCCCAACCGGCTTGAGCTGCCTGGTGGACTCAGTCAGAGGAATCCATAAACAGGCCTGGATGGAGGAGGGTAGTTAATGAGGCGTCTGCCCACCACTGTACATCAAGGCGGATGGACACCCCACCTGCTTCCCAGGAAGAGGAAGAGAAGTGGCTCTGAAGCCAAACTGGGAAAGGCAGGGGAGGGAGAGACCTGGAGTTCAGTGGTCCCTGAGAAGCCTGGATGTTGGCCCTGCTCACCCCACCAGCTGGGCTGACCCTCCTCCTGCAGCCCAGGCCCTCACAGGAGTATGGCTGGTTGGACCCAGAGCCTCAGCCCACCTGCTTCTCCTGAGTCCCCTGAGAGCCCACAGCAATTCTGCACATCAGGTCTTCACTAGAGGGGCATTTCTCTGGGTGATACCCCCATAGAGCCAATAGTCCTTGCTTCAGAATCCTTCACCAGGAGAATGAGGGCAGCAGTGTATTTGGAATGGGCCCTCCCAGAGGCGGGGGGAGAGATGCCCCCCTCCACAGAGATCTCAGACACGGGGCCCAGGTCCAGGCTCAGTCTTGCTCCTAGTAATCCCACAGGAAGAGGCTGATAGGACAGCCGAGGTCTGCTTGTCACACACAAGTACCTGGTAAATAAAGTGGCAGGGGGGCCAGGGTCAGTTCACGCCTGTGACCCCAGCCCTCTGGGAGGCCAAGGTGGGAGGATCGCTTGAGCTCAGGAGTTCCAGACCAGCCTGAACAAGAGCAAGACCCCATCTCTACTAAAAATAGAAAAACAAACTGGGCATTGTGGTAGGCACCTGTAGTCCCAGCTACTCCGGAGGCTGGGCAAGAGGATCCCTTGAGCCCAGGAGTTTGAGGTTGCTGTGAGCTAGGAAGACACCGAGGCGCTCTTCCCAGGGCCACAGAGTGAGATTCCATCTCAGAACAAAACAAAACAAAACAAAAAAGGCAGGAGGCCAAAAATAACCCTGCTGCAGCCCCACAGACGCTCTGATGCATTTCCAGGTTAAGCTACTGTGACTGCACACTCCAGGTTGAAACTCCTCTGGGCGTGAGGACAATAGACTCTGCGGTAACACCCCTAACAAAATTCCATTAGAACATGCAAGAAAGCCACCCAGGACGTGACCAGGCCGGAAGAGGGCCCCCCCTGGCCCTCTGGACAGGCTGAGCAGGTGCTCTGAGGGTTTTCCCTCCAGGAGATCCTGAACACGGGGCTCTGCGTGAAAGAGAAAATACAGGTGAAAATATCCATCCCGAGAGTACACACTGGTGCCAGGATTCCTGTTGACATGAAGCATTGTGAGACCGCAGTTTCTGCGTTCTACTTTAAAAGGCACACTCCTTTTCATCAGAATAGAGTATGAAGAGTGATTTTCCGGCAGGCCTCAGCCCTGATCAGGGAAGAAACAGCTCATAAATACGGCCCCATGGCTAAGAGGCAATGCACTCGCTATTAACATGGGTTATGGTATAATCAATATTGTCATTAACTTCACCTATAACTAGAGCTGATACTGACTAACTGTGGTCAAGCAAGCTTTATAAATAAGGGGCTCCTCAGAAATGCAGCCTGAGGAGCAGCCCAGCGAGGGCTGAGCCGGCAGTCGTCACCAGGCCTGCACCGGGGCAGAAACAGCCTTCCCTAGGGAAGTGGGTCCAGGCTCGGTCCCCTGAGACACTTTCCCTGTGAGAGGTGGCCTGGCAGTGGGGCTCAGTGGCTGACACCTGTAATCCCAGCACTCTGGGAGGCCAAGGTGGGTGGATTTCCTGAGCTCGGGAGTTAGAGACCAGCCTGAGCAAGAGTGAGACCCTGTCTCAACTAAAAATGGAAAACTAGCTGGGCATGGTGGCAGGTGCTTGTAGTCCCAGATACTGGAGAGGTTGAGACAGGAGCCAAGAGACTGAGGTTGCTGTGAGCTATGATGATGCCACAGCACTCTACCCAGGGTGACAGAATGAGACCAGGAAGGGAGGGAGGAAGGAAGGGAGGGAGGGAGGGCGGGCAGGGCAGGGGAGGGGAGGGGAGGGGAGGAGGGAGGGAGGGAAGGAAGGAAAGAAGGAGAGAGAGAAAGGAAGGAAGGAAGGAAGGAAGGAAGACGAGGTGGCCTTGGGGACACCCACCAAAGGGCCTGCATCAGGGTCCCAGAAATTGGCACAAGGAAAGCCTTCGTAATGAAATAAACCCACAGTCTTGCAAGACAAGATTTCATTTTCTACATAATTAATAATAACTTATTTCCCTTTTTTCTTTTTTACAGAAGAAAATAAGTTATTGATTTCAACCACAAAGATAACTATTTGCATAACATGGCTGATTATGTGCTGTAACTGATCCAGATGGAATTAACTTTCTCGAAACATATAATTTTCTTAAACAGGTAAAGATTTCGTATCCAGGAATATTTCTAGTTGATGGGCAAAGCCCCCCTGATCTCATCACAGCCGGCTTCAAAAGACACACCTTGAATCCCCTATCCTGCGTAGTCAGAAATAAATTGTTTCTAAAACCAATTCCAGGAGAGAACTAAGGTGCTTTCTAGCCATTCGGAAAAGTCGCAGGAGGGGGAATAAAGTCTCTCTTATTCAACAGACACCTGAATCGTGCTCCCCTGTCCTGCGCCTCGTGGCCTAATTATTTTAGAAGGCTAGTTTCCCCAGGTCAGCCGTGTTCATTTTTAGCTTTAATCACCTCATTTCTCTCGTCTACAGATCCTGGTGCCCGTTGCAACGTGCAATTCTTGCTGGGCCTTTAGGTCAAACGTGTGTCCTTCAGTCTGAGCCTTCCTTCCTGCCCTTTCTCGGGATGGGGAAGTACCAGATTAGGTTGGCACACGCCACCCCCCTTTTCTAGGTCAGTCGGCTGCTCTGCCCAAGCTGCCAAAGGCACTCAGAGGCTGCCCACCCCTGGGCTGGAGGGGACCCAGGGCCCACTGCTGCAGTCACATCTTAGCTCTGCAAAAAAAAAATATGCAGTAGATGTGACATCGTGCTAAGATTTTACGAAACTGGGCTGTGTGAATGTACATTTTCACTCTGTTATTTATTTTGGTTTACGTCAGCGGTTCTCAACCTGTGGGTTGCGACCCCTTTGGGGGTCGAATGACCCTTTCACAGGGGTCGCCTAAATACATCCTGTAGATCAGATATTTACATTATGATTCATAACAGTAGCAAAATTACAGTTATGAAGTAGCAACAAAAATAATTTTATGCTTGGGGGTCACCACAACATGAGGAACTGTATTAAAGGGCCGCGGCATTAGGAAGGTTGAGAACCTACAAGATTGAGATATTTTATAATAGTAAGTTTTACAATAACCTTGGAGAAAAGGTCGACGGATGAATGGTTTTTATTTTGATCAGACCTTGTAAATAAATGACCAGGCCTTACTTTACATAACAAATAAATGTAGGGAGGAAAACACTTTTATTTGTATTTACATGTCTGAGGCACGTATGATTTAATTAGGCTGGTCTTATATTAAAAGAGTTGGTGATTTCCCATAGAGGACAGTTCTGAATCAGGGAAACTCCTTAGAAGCCACTTTGCGCAGCTCACCTGTTTAGGAAAGACAAGAGGCCAGCCCGGACATCCCAGTCATCGGCCCCAAGCGCAGAGCAGGCAGGCTCCAAGTGTACGGCTCCTGCAGAGCTGATCTTCAAATGACTCTTGAATAACCTGGGACTCACCATTCCTGCTCTGCACCCTGACAGTAGGTAGGTCAGGCAGTTTTATAAATTGGAAAGTTCAACTTGGGTTATCAGAGACCCACCTGGGCATAACAGGCTGCATTACCTGTGCGTTTCAGAATAGGAGATCAGCCTAGGTTGGACAGGCGGTGTAGGACGTGTAACCAGGTGGGTGTGGGAGCTCCCCAGAAGTGTTTTCACCTGTATTCAGGTAGGGAGAAGGTCTGTAACAGAACTTGGAGACCCTGCAGTTTACTGCTGCCGGCTCCTACTGGCCAGGCACCCACGCTGCATCCTGTTCACTTTCTCATCCTTCCCGATGACCCTGGACAGGGCAGGACTCTTTCAAAGGAGTCGGGACCAAACACAACCACTTTGCTGAGAAGAGCCATGTAAGACATTTCCCCAAGTGGTGAGACCTTCAGTTGATGCTTAAAAAATGCAATTTGTGTTGTCACTGGCCTTGTCCTCAGCTGCAACATGGAGAGAATGGTGCCCCCCCGGCTTTCCGAGGCTGGAGAGCAGGCACCCTTACACTGGATGAGGTGGTGGCAATGGGTACTAATGTCACTCCCAGAGCTAGTGTGTGCATTAAAGAGCACCTCGATCTTTGGAGAACAAAAAAAAAAGGAGGGGGACTTAATAGAAAGAGATCTTTTTATTAAAAAACCATGAATACAACTGCATTCATTCAACCTTGGAAATGTTGTGATGGCTTTTCGGCACGGCAATATATTTAGATGGGAATATGTCATTAATATAAACAGCAGAAAAGAAACTATTAAACCAACACAATTTAAAACTGAGCAAACCTGAGTGTTTGATTAAAGTTTTTATACATTCTGTACACTTGAGCAGGTAACATAGAACCTTAATATTTTTGTTGGTTTTTAATTTGCTCAAGGTATGACATCTGAAATGTTAAATTTCCTCTAATTTGTATTTGAAATTAGGAGGCAGATCCACAAGGAGGATTTTCAGTGTGATTTTCTCAACGGTCTTCAAGACTTCCTGGGGAAGTCTCCAGAAAAACAGTAACTCAACTTAATGTCAGCCCGTGTGAGAGGCAATCTCCTCTCTCTCCCAGCTGTAATGCAGGACTCAATTTGCTGGCATTGAGTTGAATATAAATACATACGGTGAATGTTAACTTTGAAAATCCGGCCCGATTCCATGTATGTTTTGATGCCTGCATATTTTTCTAGAAGGTTTTCAAATTTTAAAAAGCCCCTGTTCCTTGGGTCATGGACTATACATTGGGTCTTCTTTAACGGATGGGTGTCTTTTTCTGTGAGTGATAATTAGCAGAATGCCTGCTCCCAGTAACACATAACCCTGCTGCAAAACGCCTCCCCCGCAGCCAGACAGGCAGGGTTCACCCTCCTGGTGAGGAAATTCAGATGTTCTCAAATTCCCATTCATTCCTGCTTGGGGTCCTTTGCCCAGCACATTAGTGGCCCCACCACTGCCATCATCTACTACCTAGATTTGGGCGCATGTCCTCACCCACACTTTCAAAATTATCTCCGGCAGGAGGCTGACAGATGTATAGGCTGGGGGGCTGAAAGGAACCATCAGAGACATTTCTCACACGGCTGAAAAGCCAGATACTGCCCCCTCAGCAGACAGAAGCTCACTGGGGTTACGGAAATGACTTACTGTAATATGACGATTTGAATGGCCAAATTACAGCCACTCATTGTCATTCTAATCACAGCCACTGGAATTCTGATATGCTGACACCCAGAATTATTACTCTGTCATTAAAAAAAAAAAAAAAAAAAAGAATGAGTGGGAATGTTTTGAATATTTCCCTCCACCTCTGAAATGATGATAGCAGAGTGGGGTGGGTCCCTCTGATGGGTGGGTAACCACAGGCCGGGGAAATGGATGGATTTTGTTGGGGGCGGGGGCTCATCTCCCTACGGGCGTCATGAAAAGTTTTCTGCGGGCAGCTTCATTTGGAGCGTGAATCATCACACTGGGCCTAATCCGAGTGAAATACCTTTAAGACTTCTCCTTCTTAAACTCTTAGAGATCTATCTTGTCTGCGGCAAGGAGCCTCATTTTCATGTTGGAACAGATGGGGCAAAATTGTCATTAACAGAAACTGACAACTCTAAAACTGAAATATAGATTTAGAAAGGAATCTAATGAATTAAATCAATGTTATTGCAGTGAAAGCCAAAGAAATTATTAGTGATTTGTAAAGTTACCCTGTATTTTAACCTCAGTATATTTTAGTCGGGGCCATTTTAACATTCACAATACTTTTTCACTGTCGTGGTTAATGTCTAACTGTGCAATACACTCATCTTAATTTATCTTTCCCTCCTGATACTGTGACTGCAGGATGGCCGAGACCCAGCTCTGGACGCTCCCAGGCCTTGTCTGGAGCAGGGAGACTCTCCTCCATCCCTGCCAGCTCCCAAGCAGAGGCCTTGCCATGACCTTGTGGGGTCTCTTCGAAAATATGTAAGGGTGGCTTCACGGTATTTTCTTTTATAATTTTTTCGTTTTTTAAGTGAGGAGAATCTGATTTTTTCAAACAACCCAAACTCTAAGGCTGTTTTAAGTAATGAATGGGAAGAAAAACATTTCCAGCTGTCCAATTTTTAGATGCTTTTCATGATCATATCAAACCAATTACAAAAACCAAACCCAGAACACCCTTGGCCTTCCTGCTGCTGAAGCCCCGGAGGGAGGACAAAGCAGAAACCTCCTGAACAGAGTACAGGGCAGGGGTCTGGAGGCCTTGGCTGCCAGGGACCTCCCAGGGGCCTGTCAGGTCTGCTGGGTGCTGGGCAGGGGGTTGGGCGGGGGGTGGGGGCAGGGTGGGCTTGGTCTTTTTCACTCAGTTGGACAGGTGGAACCCCCAAAATATTCATTATCCTAGCACTAGGGACATAGCAGTGACCAAGATGATGAAAGTCTCAAGGTTCTTCAGCTTCTGTTCCCACTGGGGTCGAGGTAGGAGATGCACCATTAACAAGTAAGCTAGCAAGGTCACCTCAGCCCCTGACAGGTGCCAGAGGGAAGATGGGTTGGAGGAGGAGGTGGTGTGCTGAGCCAGGGGGCCTTCTTAGAGGAGGAGGGATTTGAGCAGGAACCTGAGTAACAGAAAGGAAATCACCATGTAAAGAGGCAGGGGTGGGGCAAAGCCTCTAGCAGAGGGCGGAGCAGGTGTGACGTCCCTGGGGAGCAAAGGAGCAGGTGGAGTTTGCAGAAGAGCAGGCGCCTACTGTGCTGGTGCTCACTGAGCGAGGCAGACAGGGCTGGAGACCGGGAGGAGCGCTGGGCAGACCCAGATTGTACAGGAATGCACAGGCCAGGGGACAGGGAGGCCACAGCCTTTAGAATCCTCCCTCTCGGATGGGAGCACAGCCCAACTCCACTTGCCCCACTGAGACCTCTCAGGGCCACGTCCAGATCCAAAGGCAGAGCCGCGCGTCCTGACGATGGCAGCCTCACCTGGGCCACCTTGCTGCTCCCGCACCTACAGAGATTACTCAAACCCGCACTGTTGAATAGCATCTGCTCTCCTCATCCTGGCATTCCGGACCTTGACACAAAACCTGGGTCACCCCTACCGGCCCCTCTGCGAGCCCCACGTCAGGCAGGCCACCTTCCTTTAACCTTTCAGCTACTTTTCCATCACCCCTTCTCTATCTTCTCAACCTTCATTCTTCCAGGACCAGTTCAGATTTCATCCCATCCAGCAGACTGTCCCTCCCCGGCTCTACCACCAGCGAACAGCCTCCAATCTGCTTCAGGCACCTCGTCCACAGGCAGCCTCAGCCCAGATCGCTCCGTCCACCTCGGCCACTTCCTGCAGTCAGCTCCAGTGCAGGCTCTGGGGTCAAGCCAGCTCGTGCTCTGCTCCTCCGCACCTCGCTCCTCACGGCCGGCGATGCCAAGTCCTGGCAGTGCCAGTGAGCAGGTGTGCCCCAAGTCAGGCCAACTCCACACCCATCGGAGGCCCAGCCACCACTGACCCTGACCTGGGCTGGCTCCGTGTCAACCTTCTATTAACCCCCTTGGTGGCTCTGTGATGGATCAGGAATGGAAATCAGGGTCTTTCTCAGTGGTTCACAGCCCTCACTCATCTCTTCCACATCTCATGGCCTTGATCCTGCCTCATGCTCCAGGCACATGGCCTGCTCGTGCCAACACCCCCGGCTCGTCCCTGCCGTGACACATCTGGTTCGACCCTGCCACGGGGCCTTGGCACCTGCTGCTCCCTCCACCACCAGTGTCACTCCCTGGTTCAGGCCGCTGCCCCTGTAGAACCTCCTCAGAGAGGCCTTCCTGGCCCCCGTACGTTATGGTATTTGCTTGTTCACGGCCTGCCTCCCATCCCTGGCTTGCACCGTGTACTCCAGGGGCACGTGGTCTTCTCGGGCTCCATGAGCTGCCGAGCCCAGCGCCTGGCACACAGCAGGTGCTCACTATGCAGCCTTGGGGTGGACTGCTGAGCACTCCCCAGTTCTCTGACATTCAGAGACCTCACTAGGACTGTTACTCCTTTGAAACCCGTTGCAACTGTGATGACGAATTAACCACTTGTGACTGTTCAGGATCCATCTTCCTCGCTGGCCAGTGAGCCCCTAAGGTTAGGCCTGTAGCTGCCTCAAGCTCTGCAAGACCATGAGTCCACTGCAGAGCCTGGACCCCAGAGCAGGTCCTCAGGAAATATTCAGGAGCTCACAGCCAACATGCCTTGTGAAGGGGGCATTAGTTATTTCTGGGTGACACTTGCTGAGTGGCCTGGGCTGACTCCTTTGTGAGGTGTTTGCAGGCCCAGCCCTCACAGCCTCTGGGTGTTAGGGCTCTGAGCTCACAGAGAAACAGGCCTGGCCTCTGTTGGCTCTGCCCTCTGCTGAGTGACCAGCTCAGGCAGTGGCCAGGACAGCAGCTTGGAAGAGGAGGGAGTGAGCAGAGGCTCGTGGGCTGGTCCCTGTGGGCCTGGCCCCGACCCTTAGTAGACCATGAAGGCATGCACCTGGCTTCCAGCAAGCGTCCACCCAAATGGGTCAGCAAAGCCTTCCCTGGGGCTTTTCCCAGCAGTGGCCAGGACACTCCTTCCACTGGGGACTCTGTTTCAGAACATCCAATGATCAAATAGGAACTATGAAGGCTGGAAGCTCTGGGCATCTCACTGCTTTGAAAAGCCTCAAAAACTAGAATTGCTATCACGGTCCTGCACCTCCCAGTCCAGGCCTTTTGTCTGGGTCCCCTAACGGCCACCATGGTGGCTAACGCTGTCCAGTCATGCTCAGCTTTGCCAGCCTGACAATGGCCCTCTGAATAGGCCCATCCAGAGGAGGGTGCATGCGCCCTTTTGAGGGCAGAACCCAGGGTGAGAGCTCTGAGGAAGGAAACCCACGGCTCCCGGGCCTGATCCAGGCCCTGCTCATTCACCATGTCTGAGCAACCTGGAGCACACAAGGGGGAAGAGACACACACAGCCGGCGTCCCCTCGCTTGCCTTGTTAAATACGGAGCCACAGGCTCTGTCTCATCAGCCTGGTCCCCCTGCAGGGGACGGGACATGTCAGGGAAGGAGGAAGGTGACCTCCACACCTGTGGGCAGTCACAGGGGCCTGGCTCAGACGCCCCGTCCTGCCTCATGCCCACATTGGCACCTCCGAAGGGCAGCAGTACCCTGAGCCGGACACTCAGTCCCGGACCCAGACACGCCTCCAAAGCTGACTCTTTGTTGAAGACGGTGAGCAGCCGAAAGGTGCCAGCCTGCTCCCAGGGCAAGGAGCAAAGGGCA
This sequence comes from Perodicticus potto, assembly GCA_963574655.1. Taxonomy (NCBI): domain Eukaryota; kingdom Metazoa; phylum Chordata; class Mammalia; order Primates; family Lorisidae; genus Perodicticus; species Perodicticus potto. The sequence goes on along the minus strand of CAUYRH010037799.1, from coordinate 36,534 downwards.
AAGGGCATGTTGAATGAAACTCAGGAGACCTCCACCTTGTACATCCCTGCCCTGGACGCTCCCCGCATCCCTGGGGATGTCAGCAGATTCCTGCTGCCACAGAGAGCTGCCCTACATCCTCTCCCCTCCGCTTCTCCCCCCTAGGGAATGCCAAGCCCACGGGCCAGCCAACACGTGTGGGTCCTTGACTTAACAAAGGGCGCTCGCTCTGGCCCAACTTGTTTTTGCCTTTGATTCTCCCAACAGCTGTCAAGTGAGGCAGGCAGGGCTTATTATCATGTGTACCCATTTGATGGAAGGGAAAAAGGAGGTGCAGGGGGTGGTGAGCAGCGCAGTGGTGGTGGCTTACTGAGCTCATTAAAGCCAAAGCTGAGCAGCCCAGTTTCCAAACTAATCCATTCACCCAGAGGCTGCCCCTTAAGTACCGAGCTTTGATCTCCCCCCAAATATTTCTTGCCTCACCCCAGCATCTGTCCCAGATCCTCCTCCGTGAAACAGAAGACAGGTATCCCTAACCCACAAGCTCGTGCACACAAAGCCCTTTGAGAGCTGTTAACGTCACCCACGTGCCACTGTTCCTATCATCTGGGAGTCATCGTCTTCACGGGTGCCATTCGCAGCAGCCAAGAGCAGGCCCTGTGCTGGGCACTTCACCCGTGTCTGTCACTGCCATCTCCACGTGTTAAGTTTTATCTTTGTCTCACTAGGGGGTAACTTGGTGCAGCAAGGCCTGGGCCAGAGCCACGCAGCTTCCGAGTAAATCCACGCTGGCCCAGCGCTCTGCCCGCTGGCCCTGGCGGCTCTGATTCTGAGCCAGGGTCAACCCCAGATTGAGCCCAGGATGAGTGAGAACCTGCTGTGTGTGCCACTTTCTCTAGGGCAAACCACATTCTCTCTCTGAGGACATCAATGCAGGGGCTGCCCCAGGGACATGCATTTTTCTTGCCACATCCGGCTTTTTATAACTCCAACCACTGGCACCTAAAAAGGCCAGGCTTTCATGAGAAAGCAGCCCCACCAGTACCTGGACTGGGCAGCACTCCCACCCCCTGGAGGGGCAGCCTCTCTCCCTGGGGCTCAGGGGAGCCTAGGGAGGTCTCGGGGACAGTCCTGTTGACACAGGTAAGAATGAGCAATTAGTGTCCCTGTAGGATTGGGCTTGGGGGTTGGAGATGGAGGCTCTTCCTTCCACCGGTGCCCCCAACAACAGCACAGAAATATCTTCAAAACTCATGAGTGACCCCTGTACCTATGGTTTGAATCCAACCACCCTTTTTATGGTGTTTCTACAGCTTCTGTAGGCTCAACACCATTGGGGACAGAGTTTGCTGTGTTCCTGATTTTCCCTTATGAAGAATCTTCTCCAGATTCCAGTAGGACTGAAAGACTAGAAGGAAACTGTTTGTCCTCCCAAGAGGCAGGTATTCAATTAACTCAGTAGGTTTCCCTTTTTTGCTTTGGCTGCCAGGAAGCTCAGAAATAACTCCGATACTTAATCTATGGCTCCTCTCCCAAATCCATCTTTTCCCTCTAACCATCTTATTATGCCTATAGCACGTATGTACAAAAAAATGTGCCAGCAGTAGTCTGCAGGACTTGCAGATGAGTCTGGAAAGGAAGGCTCTTCCACGGCCCTTCCCACCCTGGAATCTGACCATGCCAAGTGCCACCTTTTTACTCCAGAGAACCCCAGCTCTGCTCAGCACTCCTGTCCTGCTCAAGCTGAGTCACCCTGCCCTCTGCAAAGACCTGCCTTTCCGTCTCAAGTGTCATGTCAGAAAATCTTGTTCGAGTTCGAGTGAAAGTGAATTTTCTCTCTGTAATGACAGGGGTTCAGCTTGCAGCATGGCCTTGACTGTTCCCTCTAAAACATGCTTCACGGGGTGATGGAGTGCCCTGCCTCAGGTTCAAAAAATGAAGGAAATTTTGCTTTACTAATTTAGTCACATACAACAATAAATCCTAGAAATATGTCTTATGTATAGTTTGCATTACCTTTTGCAGACAAATACAAAAACATGGTCAACATTTGCAATAAAATTATCATAGAAATGCCATCTCAAATCTTATTTTCTTTTTTCCAATGTGCATTTCACAAATAACTTGTATTAAAATTATGTTTTACAGAGTAGAAATAGAAAACAAATACCCCTGGTAATTTAAATAGGCATTTGCATAACATGACTAGAACACTTTAGAAAAACGCATAGCATCGGAAAATATGAGTTCAAAAACACTTAAATACAAGTGATTTTAATAAGTCTAATATGAAAAATGCCTTTTAGCTGTATTAATTAGTGAATTAAAATGTGTTGATCTTGGAATATTTTCCAGCTAACAGGTTTGGGGATTTGTGGAGGTTTTTTTTTTGTTTTTTTTTTTTTAATTTCTGTTTGTGAGAGAATGTTCGCCATTCATTAAACACCACTACAGTGCTGTCATGGAAGTGATTCTGTGATACCCGAAAAAAAGACAGAGCAGGCTCATGCCCAAGGCCAGGGTGCATCACAATGTAAAGGACAGTAGGATAGATGTCCAGAAACTCCAGGGGTCCTGGGCTTGAACCTGCTCAAGAGCAAAATGGGGTCAGATGGGTCCCTTCCCTGGGGCTGGGACTTCCAGCCTTGCAGAGAACGGTAGACAGGGAATGGCACATCCATAGCGCCAGAACCCACGTCTGCCTGAACCCGGTGCCTCTGGTTTCCAGAACGGTTCCCCTCTTTAACCCTCTTGAAGGATTTGCCCACATGCAACAGTCAGCTGGTGTGTGTAGGTCTGATTGTAAGACCCTATTTTTCAGTAGGGCGCGGTGGCTCACGCCTGTAATCCCAGCACTCTGGGAGGCCAAGGCAGGTGGATGCTTTGAGCTCAGGAGTTTAAGAACAGCCTGAGAAAGAACAAGACCCCATCTCTACAAAAAATAGAAAAACTAGCCAGGTGTTGTGGTGGGTGTCTGTAGTCCCAGCTACTTGGGAGGCTGAGGCAGGAGGATCACCTGAGCCCAAGAGCTTGAGGTTGCTGTGAGCTGTGATGCCAGGGCACTTTACCCAGAACAACAGAGTGAGACTCCGTCTCAAAATAAAAAAAAAAAAATTCCTATCTTTCTGTGGGGCATCTTTGTGTGTTATTTTATAAACAGTCCTTCTCCTTTTCTCCCTCTGGGCTGTTCCCTGGCTTGGTACACAGGTCAACTGTCAACAGGCCCTGTGAAGCACATGCCCTGATGGCCACCAAGCCCAAACACAGCTGGCAGGCACTGAAGCCAGGCCACTTGAAGATATTTTTTCTCCCCATTGAAGGATAAAAAAAAAAATTCCTACCGCTTGAGAATTCGGCTCTGTGCAATGATTGCTCATCAAAAATGAGGAAGATGCATATTTATTTCTGCAATTTAGTTGGAATACCCTTCTGAGAACCCACAGTAGATGTGCGCTCAGCGCGCAGCTACTAGGTTGTTAAATTTTTCATTCTAGGTCCCCAGGAAACAGTGCGTTGAAACACATCGCTCCCTCCTCATACCGTCAGAACTGTTGGAAGAACTGGAGGGGACAGACCAAAGTCAGAGAGTCTCGGGGTGTGGTCTGCAAGGAGACAGCCCCACTCCCTGGCACTGGGGTGGTCGACCAGAGAGGCCGCGAGCTCGTGACCCGCCTGTCGCGCCCAAGATGCCTTTGGCTGGGCTCCTGTAGTTGCAAGGAGGGTTTCTCTGCCCCTCAAGTGGGGTGTGGAGGAAATCATAGATGGTCAAGGTTGGTCTTAGGGGTCTCACCCTACCTTTATTTATTTATTTATTTTTGAAACAAAGTCTCACTATGTTGCTCTCAGTAGAGTACAGTGGCGTCACAGCTCACAGCAACCTCAAGGTCTTGGGCTTAAGCAATTCTCTTGCCTCAGCCTCCCAAGTAGCTGGGACTACAGGCGCCCACCACAACGCCCAGCTATGTTTTGGTTGTAGTCATCATTGTTGTTTGGCAGGCCTGGGTTGCATTCAAACCCGCCAGCTCCGGTGTATGTGGCCGGAGCCCTAGCCACTGAACTACAGGCACCGAGTCAACCCTCCCTTTTGAAAGAAGGAGAAACTGAGGCCCAGAGACAATGTGACTTACTAGGAGTCACACAAGAACTCCAGCCCTCGATCCCAAGCCAGGGCCCTTTCATAATGGTTGAGTGGCCTTCAAAGAAAGATGCCCCCTTTTCTGAACCTGTCTTTAATTTTAGAATAGTTTTGGGTTTACAAGGAAGTTGTGAATATAGTCGAGTCTCCAGGTTGTTAGGCTCTTGTGTTACTATGATACGTTTGCCCTAAAAAGGAGCCAGTATTGATACGGCGTTATTAACAAAAGCCCACACTTTGTTCAGATTCCCTTGGTTTTTATCTGGTACCTCTTCCTCTGTTCCACCGCCATCCAGAAAACCTCACCACGTTCAGTTGTCACGTCGCCTGAGGGTCTTCTGGCTGTAAGTGTCTTTCTGATTTGCCTTGGGTTTTTTTGTTTATTTGTTTTAATTTCAGACTAGTATGAGGGTAGAAACGGTGAGGTTACAATGTCTGTGTTGTAGTTGTGCCCCTCACCCTGGAGGTGTGCTGTGTACCCTTACATTGTGCCCTTAGGTAAGAGCTCACCTCCTCCCGCTCTCCCCCATACGTCCCCCCTCATCCCCCAACCTGAATTAAATTGAGTTTTTGTCTCGTGTGGGCATGTTTCACTTTGTCTACTGGCTTCATAGTGGTATCAAATACACCGGATATTTGCTTTTCCATTCTTATCATACTTTACTAAAGAAAATGTTATGCAACTCCATCCAGGTTAATACAAAAGATGTAAAGTCTCCATCTTTTGATGGATGAATAGTATTCCATGGTGTACATACACCACAGTTTATTAATCTATTCATGGGTTGGGGGGCACTTGGGTTGATTCTACATCTTGGCGATTTGTCTTGTTTTTAATGACCTGGAGAGAGTCGAGGAAGAATGTGAGGTATTCTGTAGAACGTCCCTCAATCCGAGATAGTCTGGTGTTTTTCTCATATTAGGCTGGGTTTATGGGTTCGTAGGAGGAGCCACAGAAGTAAAGTGCCACCTCCTCCCAGCATAATGTCACATACTGTCACATCGGACCGAGGTCAGGTGTCACCACGGTGAGGTCACTCTTTCTCATCCTCTTTTCTTTTTTTTTTTTTTTTTGCAGTTTTTGGCCGGGGCCGGGTTTGAACCCTCCACCTCTGGCATATGGGGCCGGCGCCCTACTCCTTTGAGCCACAGGCACCGTCCTCATCCTCTTTTCTTATGCTGTACACTTTGGGAGGACTCCGTTCTGGGAAGCTCCCACTTAAGAATTGGGAGTTACACCCACCTCTTTGAGGGTAGTACAGTAGTTACACAAATTACGTGGAATTCTTCTGCACAGAAAATGTATCTATTCTCACCCACTTACTTATTTATTCAATTATTTATGTGTATTGATGGATACATATTTTATACTTGGGGCTGTAATTCAATGCATTTTTTGTTGCTGAAGTTGTTCTAATTATGGCCATTGGGAGGTCTTTCACTTGGCTCCTGTGCCCCTTTGACACACTCCGTGTGCGTGTGTTTGGACACTCCCTACTTTTTGGTCCCGTCCAGGTTCATCTTGTAGTTCCCGTCCCAACCCTGAGATAAACTATTTCTCCAAGGAACTCTGGCTCCTATGGTGTTAGAAACCAAGACCTGGGTTGGTCTTAGGTGTTACTGGGGAGTCACTGTTTCCCTCCAAACAGAGCAAGGAAGGAGGTGTGTGTGTACTAACCTCGCACGCCCGAGTCTGTACATCTCCCTCCACGTTTCATGCACGCGTGCTAGCTGAACAGGAGTGCACACTGTCAACTCTGTGTTCTCCTCCATGTCTAGTACATCCCCACCAGTTCTACTCCGGGGCTGTGGGCCAGTCAGCTTTCTCCCTTGCCTCTCTGCAAGCTGCCTGTTTTCCAGGAGGAGAGAGGAAGGCCCGGAGATGGATGTCACTGGCTGAGGGTCACACTCAGAAAGGGAATTGACAGCAGAGCCCACACCCTGTTCCTGTCCTGGCCAGCACCAAAAATGAAACCGCCCTTGGCGGGCGGTTGGTCATTTAGAATGAGGGGACAGTGTCTGCCCTGGAAAGAGAGTCCTACCCCGGGCCCCAGGAACCCAACAGCCCAGGAACTGGCACCAGGGGCCACTGAGGGCTGGATACAGAGCCCAGCTTTGGTGCCACACACATTTCCATTGTCCGCTGCCCCCACCAACCTGAAGCGTGACCTCAGAAAGCCCACGGCAGCTAATGCTGGCTCTTCCCTGGCACCCCTCTGCAGCCGTCACACGCCATGGAGGACCCCTCTCCAAACGCTGGAAGTCCTTCTGCCTGCAACGCCACATAGGACTGACGGCCGGGGAGTGGCTCTTTCTGGGGACCGTGGGGCTCAGTGTCAGCTCTCTCCCTTCACGGGAAGCACTCTGAGGCTCCTATGGGACGGGCGCTCGGGGCTCAGTGTCACCTGGTGGATGTGAGCCACTGTTGGGTCACCTCTCCTCCTTCTCTTCCCCTCCCTGCTCACGGGGGCTGCATCCCAGGCAGTGATTTGTCCTGAATCCTTGTCTCTGGGTCTGCTTCAACACGGACCCAAAACAAGACCCAACACACAAACTAGCCCTTTTATTTTTTTTAATTTCGGGTTAATAAAAGCATGCAAATGATTAGGTTACATTGTTTGTGTTGGTTAGGTAAAGGTCAAGTTATAGTTGAGCCCTTCACCCAGGGATGTACTGGGTACCCTCACATTGTGCCCATTAGATGGGAGTTTACCAAGCTTCCCCTCCCTCTTTCCCCCTCCCCCTTCCTGGTCCCCACTACCCCTCCCTCCTGCCCCTTCCCCTCCCTCCCCTTTCCCTCCCCCTCCCCCTACCTCCACTTCCTCCTAACCCTCCTTCTTCCCCCTACTTTCCTCCCCTCTCCCATTTCCCTCCTCCCCTTCCTTCCCTCTTATGAAAGTAGCCCCTTTTATTATTACTATTTCTATTTTTAATTTAATTTTTATTAAATCATAACTGTATTCATTAACAGGGTACAATGTGAGGATTTGATATACAATGTGGAAGGCTTAAATCAAACTGATTAACACAACCATCATCTCACTTTACTTATTCTTTAAGGTAAGACATTCATAATTGACTCTTAGTTGCTTTCAAATGTGCCCTCACATTGTGCACATTGGGGAGATCCCTCCCAATGCCCTCCCTCCTCCCACCAATCGCCCTCCCCTCCCCTCCCCTCATCCCTCCACCCACTCTCCCCTCTCTCTCTTCTCCCCTCCTTCTTGCTGGTCTATATTTGTGTTTTATCATTCATATGAACGTGTAAGTATTTATATATTGGTTTCATAATAGTATGGAGTACATTGGATACTTTTTTTCCCAATCTTCAGTTACTTTACTAAGAAGAATGTGTTCCAACTCCATCCAGGTAAACACAAAAGATGTAAAGTCTCCATCTTTTATGGCTGCATAGTCATCCATGGTGTACATATATCACGATTAAGATTAGCCCACATCACAAAATCCCAAAACTGCAGATGCTGGCATGGATGTGGAGAAAGGGGAACACTGCTACACTGCTGGTGGCATTGCAAACTAATGTAGATTTTCTGGGAAGAAGTATGGAGAATTTTCAAGGAACTAAAAGTTGACCTAGTGTTTGATCCTGCAATTCCTTTACCAGGTATCTACCCAGATGAACAAAAATCATTTCACAACAAAGATATTTGCACGAGAATGTTGACTGCAGCCCAATTCATAATTGCCAAGTCGTGGAAGCAGCCCAAATGCCCATCAACCCATGAAACTAGCCCTTTCTTATTTACCGTCCAGGAACCCGGGCTGCTGGGGCCCACACTGAGCTCACATCCGTCCAGGCAGGGCGGAGGCTGCAGAGCACTGGCTTCCTGGGGGTTCCTGGGGGGTCCCGGAGGTCAGATCGGTCGCAGGAGTCACAGGTCCAGAGGTGAGGAGGTGCTTTCAGCCACCACACCTGTACTTGTTAAGGGACGTGCCTTTAAAGTGCCGAGAGCGTGTTTAGCTGGGGGAGGCCCCAGAAAGGCAGAAGGGATGTGACTTATTTCTGATAACCCTGTAAAGCCATCCTTCTCGTTTGTCAGCTGTAGGCAGACGAACCATGAGAAGTGTGGAGGCATTCTGGCATCCAAGCTTGCACCTGCTCGCAGTGGCCGTGAGCCTCCAGAAAGGCTCCATCAGTCAGAGGAAGGCGCCCGTGTCCCATGAAGGGCGGCATCGACAGGGACTGATCGCCCGGGCGCACCCATATGGAGTGGCACACACACCCCCCAACCTGGAAATTAACAGCATTTGTCAGCGAGCTCCCCGTGGGCCACAGAAACACGTCTCTGACTCATCCACAGCTCTGCCACCTTGCCTGTCAGAGGCCACCAGATGCAAAACCCCGTGCCACAGCTGCCGGGCCCTCTGCTACCTGGGCTGACCGCTGAGCTCATAAGGGGTCTGGGGGCTCACTCTCCTGCTTTGGTCCATAAACCCACACACTGACACAGGCACACATATGCAGTTACGCCCAGGCTGGTGCACACTAGCAAATCCCTTCTGCTTGTCAATACAAAGTCCTTTTTCATCCACAAGTTGTTCTCTCTGGACAGGCCCCACCACCCCCTTATCCTCCCCCACCCCGTGTCCCCTCCTGGAGGGGCCTGGCACCTGGGTTTGTCCCCCGGGTTCTCCAGGAAGCAGCTCAGGACTCAGGTGAAATTCTGCGTTGACTTTAGAAAGATTCCGAGGAGTCCTGATTACCACTCTGTCCTTATGAAGTGGATCAGAGGGCCCTTAGCAGATAATGCCTGGGGTTCTCTCTGCTTGTTGGACACTGAGTAATTACGAGCCAGGTCTTAAGAGATAAATGAAACAGCGAGGCCTCAGCCAGGAGCTCAGAGGTGCTTCCAACGAGGCCTTCCAAACAATACCTCACGCCGGCCGGGAGCAATTTCCTGGGCTTTGGACGCTGAACTCTGAGCCTCTCGGTGAAATCTTTTCATATCAGGATAAGACCTGGGTAGCTCTTAATCCCTTAATTCTACCCATTGGCCCGGAGCTCGAATTGGATTTGGAACCTGAGGGAGAGAGAGGGGAAAGATCAACAGAGGAATTTAGAACTCTTCAAAGGGCCCATCTCCCTCCCTCCTGCCCTGACCCAGCCAGGGACCACATCAGTGAGGCCGTGGCACGGGGGCACATCCCTGGCCACCCACCCCTCCACTAAGACGTGTCCAGGTGGGGGTGTCAGGCCTCTACTACTCTGCTGATCACTGACCAGAGAGGATCAGAGCCAGGCTGGAGGCCTGGAGGATCCTTTCCAGAGCAAGAGAGCCCCTTGCCTGTGGGATACAAGACTGTCCCCCCCAAAAGACAGGGAATGATAATGATCACCTCTGTAATGGACAGCTCATGCTGCCCGCCAGCTGGGCAGTGTTTATAGAAGCATCTTTGCAGCACCCACAACCAAAGTGAACGGTGTCCTGGCCATGCCAGCTTGGTCCAGGGGAGTCCCGCACAGCCCCAACAGCCTCCCACCCCTCCAAACACAATTCCACAAGGCAGCCCCCCACCCTGCCACCTGAAGCCCCAGGCAGCCTTGCCCCAGACAGCATGGGGACTCACAGGTCTCCTTTAGAGAAACAGAAAACGAGGTGGGCAGGTGGAGGGGAGGGGAGGAGGGGCCGGAGTCCTACCAGGAGGCCCTGAGCCCCGAAAGCCTGGCTGGCAGGTCCCAAGGGCAGGACAGAAACTGTCAGTGGTGACAGCCTCAGGAAAAGCTTCTGCTTCTGGGCATCACTCACTCCCCATTCATTCATTCTTTTACTTAGCGAGCCCAGATTGAAGCCTGCTCAACATGAGTCTCGGGGTTTTGTGCTGGCACCAGAGAGAGGGGCGCACTTTGGTCCCTGCCCTCCAAGAAGCCCACAGAACAGAGGAAGAACAGAATACCAAGCCGGGGAACTGCTAGACAGGAGAAGACCCCAGGCCCACAGAATAACAAGGAAAGCAGGCACCTTCCAAGCTGAGAAGGCAGTCAGGACAGGCTTCCAGGAGGAGGTGGCTTTGAGCTGAGTTCCGTTGGTGGAGAAGGAGCTGCCAGGAGAAAAAGTCCAGTTCTCAGAACCGAGTCTTCCTCCTTCTCTAGGACCTCTGGGGTAAGGCAGATGAAGAAGAAACTGAGAGGACAGAGTAAGCATCTGTCCCTGCATCCCCCCTCCAAGATTATTCTGCCGGAAACGCATTAAACCAGAGGCTGGCTCAACAGGAAGTGGCTGAGATAGGAGCCAGGTGCCCCCAGCCAAGCTGAGATGACTCCTGCCCCCAAGGCAGACTCCAGCAGGTAGATGGATGGATGGACAAATGGTCAATGGAGGGATAGCTATGCAGACCCCAGGGTACAAGGTGATGACCCTGTGGGCCAGATGAGGAAACAGCACCCAGAGGGCAGAGACCTAGTGGGAAGACAAAAGGACACCACCACCTCCTGCTCATTGGTCCCTGAGGGGAAGTTGGTAAATAGATTATCTTTTTTAAAAAGGAACAAAATTATTTTTCAAGCTGGACTCTTTTAGATGTAAATTACCAAATCCCAATTAAAAGTGGTTCACAAATTTAAAGAAAAGGTGGGGGAATGTGGGGAGGTTCCTAAAGAATGCAGGGTTGTACCCAGAGGGCTTCAGGCACAGCTGGATCCAGGCATCAAATCCAGCCTCCACCTCTTTTCCTCTGCGTGGCTCCGCTCTCAGCCCAAGTTCTTCCAGGATGACAGGATGCCAGATCTGCCTCCGATCAGCTGGGGACAGGATGGCACTTTAGAAGGCTCCCATCGTGGCATACATGTGGATCAATCCAGCATCCCTGTATCAGATGCTGTGACCAACCATAAGGACATGATTCTCTTATGCTCTAGCCTGGGCAAGGTCCCAGCCTTATGCTGAAGGTGGGTCAGCCTCCCAGAACTGCCTGGACTAAGAGGGTTGTGGGGGAAGGGTGGTCCTCAAAGAGGAATCCAGGTGCCATCGCCAAAAGAAGGGGTTACCGAGCAGGAATAATCTACCTGGCAGCCCCTTCAGACATTTGGGGACTGGCAGGACGTGGGATCCCCTAGGTGGAAGCGGGAAGGGAAGTTGCTCCCCATTGGAGGGACAGAGGGACAGATCTCGGCCTGTGTTCCTGCTCAGTGGGTGCCTGGACAGTCGATCCCGAAGCAGGTCACTTCCCCACCCCCCATGCACCTCCCACCCCCATCCCTGGGGGACCATCTGGGGAGAGGCAGCTGTCCCCCTGTGCTGGTTATTGATCTAATTTCTGTTTACTTCCTATAAGCTTAATTTGCTGTGTTAATGGCATTTTAATCCACGTGCCCTTGCAAGGGGCTGATAATGCCACACTTTTGTGCAGCAGCAGTGACATTTCTGTATATCCTGGGCCTTTGGTGGGTGGGGCCATGAATGTCATTTTCCAGAGTGCTCCCTCCCCCACCCTCATGTGACAACCACTGCAGGCCCCCCTGGCAGTGCTCCCTGCTCTGTGGGCTTCAAGAAAGTGGGGCAGAGCAGAACACCCCAGCTGAGACCCATCACCACCCCCCCAGAGGGAAAAGGGCTGAGCTGTGGAGGGGCAGGTGACGGGAGAGTGGCCTCGGGGACCAGAGGGTCACCCTCCTTGAGCACTGCATCCTGGTGGGGTGAGCCTTGAGCAGGGTCTTTGAAACCAAAGATAGAAGTAAGCCAGGTTAATTAAAGGATTCTGGAAAAACTTAACCAAAACGGATTATTCCTCCACATGGAGCCAAACTCTCACTGACCGTGTCTGTGTCCTTATCCCAAATCTCCACCCACCCTCATGGGCAGAGGCAGGCTCTGCCTGGACACAACTTGCCCTGGGTTTCCCAGCTCCCTCCACCCCGGCTGGCCTGAGTGGGCAGCCCAGCCTGGTCAGCAGCTCCACATCTGTGAAGTGGGGGTGAAGATGTCGGCATAGGCCTGAGGTGGCTGGGATGGTGCTGGGTGAAACGCAAGCTCTGCTCACATAGTGGGCCTGGAGGCAGTGACCAGGGAGGGGACTGTAAGGGGGTGAGCCTGGACGTGTGCTCTGGTGCCTGCCAGGCAGGGGGCAGAGGACCTGCCTTGCATCGGGGTCACATACTTGGCACCCCAAAGCCCTTCCACTTTCACCAAATTAGAGATTGGCCCTTCATTCAGAGACTGCTCACTGCAGGTGGTCGGGCTGGCGGGAGGGCGAGCACTGTGGTCGGCAGGGATCTGTTTCTGGAGCATGAGTGATGGCCGGGCACAGCCCCTCTGCGGAGGCATGACGTGGCGTTCAATGAGTGTCACAGTCAGGGGACAGAGGCCAGAAGACACAGAGAGAGAATAACAGAAATGATAATAAAATAAGAAAAGAAAGAGGAAGAGGAGGAGGAAGAAGCATTTATGGACCTCTTACTGGGGTCTGGGCATGGGCCCAAACGCTCTACTTGTTATTATTATATTTAATCCTCATAAAAACTCTGTTGTTTTCCTCATTTTATGGAAAGTAGAACTGAGGCTTGGAGGAGGTGAGTCGATTGCCCAGGGCCATGCAGCTCAAAAACAGTAGAGCCAAGATTTGAACCCAGGAGGCCTGACTCCAGAGCTTGTATCATTAAGACAAAGCACAGTAAGGAGAGGTACAGGTCACAGAACAACAGGCCATGGGGTGGCAGAGACCACGAAACACCAGAGTGGCCTCAGGGCAGTGGAGGCCACATGAGTTTAGAGCTCGTGGTTGGGGAAGCAGGACAGCAGGAGTAGGGTGGGCTACTGAGGCAGGACCCTCCTCACTCAGGAAGCTTCAGCATGTCCTGAATGGAGGCCCAAGTCCTTGGCCTTGCCCTGGCCCCACCATGTCCCCATTGTGCACCCTCTGACCCTCACCAAAGTGGTGGAACTGAACATTCTCTATCCTACATTTGGAAAAAGCCAAAGCCACAGGCAACCCTTCTTCTTCTGTTCCGCAACTTTCTGGTTGCAGTAGCAAAGATCCCTCCTTCCAGCCTTGCCCTGCCCATACCCCAGCCACGTGCTGTCTTGTGGGATTACTTTCTGAACCTCTGAAGAGAAGAGCCCCCCCATTGCAGTCTCCATCACCCCTTTGGGTGCTCACATGCACACACGTGTATACACCCACATGCACACACCCACATACGTGCACCCACATGCACAAGCCCACCTGTACACACGTGCACATACCCACATGCACACACTCACCTGCAAACCCACGTGAACACACTTACATGCACACGTGCACATGGATATACATATCCGCACTCCCACATATATGCACACACATATGTGCAGCCATATGCACCCCCATGTACATAACCGCATGTACACACATGTACGTACTCACACACCCTCATGTACACATGTGTACATCCCCACGTGTGCACACACCCACATGAAACACTCATATGCACACATGTGCCACATACCCACATGCATATACCCACCACACACCTGCAAAGACCCAGATACCTGCCCAGACTGTTAGGAGCCCTGGCCGGTGGGCTCCTCCCAGGGCTGGGTGCGATGCTCACCTCACAGTGTCACTGTTCATTGAAAGCTACATAGCCTGTGATGACCCCGGGCATTTCCTGGGATTAATGGCGGGCAGGATTAATAGCCCTGATCGACACCCTGGGCCATTAGGCACCAGGGTACCCCACACCTCAGTGACTGTGACTTAAGTGGGAAACATTAGAGAGTTGGCAATGCCGAACAAGTAGGGGCTCTTGGGGGGGGCTCCCTGCCACACTCATTACCTGGGCAGACCCCGTGACAAGAACTGTGGCCACAGGCGGGACACACGTTCCAGTCACCTCCGTCGCTCCATCTCTGGAGGTTTCTGTTTGCCCAGGGATCTCTTTTCCTTTGGAACTATTGCGTGGGTATGTGTGCGTGCACCTGTTTGCGTATGTGTGTCCTGTGTGTTTGGGCATCTATGTCTGTGTGTGTCTGTGTATGTTTCTGTGTGTCTCTCTCTGGATATGTGTCTGCACACGGCTGTCCGTGTGTGTGCGTCTGTGGTTGGGTGTCTCTGTGTGTGTCTCTGTAAGTGGGTGTCTGTGCGTGTCTGTGTGTGTCTGTGTAGTTGTCTGTCTGTGTGTGTGTGTCTCTGTAGGTGTCTGTCTGTCTGTGTCTCTGTAGGTGTCTGTCTGTCTGTGTCCCTGTAGGTGTCTGTCTGCCTGCCTGTGTCCCTGTAGGTGTCTGTCTGTCTGTCTGTGTCTCTGTAGGTGTCTGTCTGTCTGTCTGTGTCTCTGTAGGTGTCTGTCTGTCTGTGTCTCTGTAGGTGTCTGTCTGTCCGTGTCTCTGTAGGTGTCTGTCTGTCTGCCTGTGTCCCTGTAGGTGTCTGTATGTCTGTCTGTGTCCCTGTAGGTGTCTGTCTATCTGTCTCTGTAGGTGTCTGTCTGTCTGTGTCCCTGTAGGTGTCTGTCTGTCTGTCTGTGTCCCTGTAGGTGTCTGTCTGTCTGTCTGTGTCCCTGTAGGTGTCTGTCTGTCTGTCTCTCTGTAGGTGTCTGTCTGTCTGTCTGTGTCTCTGTAGGTGTCTGTCTGTCTGTGTCTCTGTAGGTGTCTGTGTGTGTCTGTCTCTGTAGGTGTCTGTCTGTCTGTCTGTGTCTCTGTAGGTGTCTGTGTGTGTCTGTCTCTGTAGGTGTCTGTCTGTCTGTGTCTCTGTAGGTGTCTGTCTGTCTGTCTATGTCTCTGTAGGTGTCTGTCTGTCTGTCTCTGTAGGTGTCTGTCTGTCTGTGTCTCTGTAGGTGTCTGTGTGTGTCTGTCTCTGTAGGTGTCTGTGTCTCTGTCGGTGTCTGTGTGTGTGTATGTCTGTCTCTGTAGCTGGGTGTGTGTATGTCTGTCTGTGTCCCTGTTTGCACCCATGTGTCTCTGTGTGCGTCTGTGCATGCCTGTGTGCCTGTGTGCCTGTTTCTATGCACGTGTGTCTCTGTGTGAGATTCTGGGCGTGAGCAGCCCACATATGAGTCTCCCAGACTTAGCCCTGGAACGACAGCGCCTCCTGCCCTGCCTGATGAAGGAATGTCCCTCCACTCTTCCCTGTCACCGCCCTGCACCCTGACCCCCTCGATTACACTCTCCCTACACCAGACAGTCTTGGTTTCCATCATCCCTCAGTCCCCACGTGCTGTGTGAGCCCTGAGGGAGCTGGGTCCCCTGTGGAGAAGGCCCTACCATCAGGCTTACTGTCTAGAGCAGGGGATTGAAAGCATGACCACTAACGCCAGGGGTAAGGCAAGAGTCTCCCCAAACCTCCTTAAATCCCGGCCTGCAGCGTGCTGCTCTTTGCTGCATCTCCTGTCACTTTGCCGGGCTCTGTTCTCAATTTCTTTCTGCTTGAACTTGGAGGAAAAGACGTATTAGTCCTACAGATCCTCAACTGATGCAGATTTGGGGTGCTTATAGAGGTCACCTGATGGAATCAATGAAGACAACAAAAAAAGCAAAGAAAATTTTAAAAACCATAACTATTATTCCTGGGGAGGATACGTGATCTCAAAATTACAGGTGCTGATGTGATTGGAAAAGAGCTTTCTAAGGGTCACAGAAAAAAAGCAATCCCGTGAGTGGTTATTTCATGGAGAACGCGGATGGCAAATGATGCCCATGGCTCCGGATACATGTCTTGACAATGTCTTCACGAATCCAAATATCACTGCCTCCCAGGTCCCTGAAGAAAATAGCTCCTGTAAGAGCAGAGGCAGTGAGGGCGGAGCATGGAGGGGTGGGGGGGGTTGAAGGGAGGGGCGGAGCATGGAGGGGCGGAGCGTGGGAAGCAGAGCTTGGGACAGTTGGCTGAGCATGCAGGTGGAAGGAGGAGTTTGGGGGGGCAGAGCGTGGGGCAGAGCATGGAGGGGTGGCGCATGGTGGAGCATGGAGGGGCGCAGCATGGGGGCAGAGCATGGAGGGGTGGGGCGTGGGGGCAGAGCGTGGGGGCAGAGCTTGGGACAGTTGGCTGAACGTGGAGGGTGCAAGAGTTTTAATGCAACTAATTCCTGGCATGGGAGAATGGAAAAGTATTCCTAGGTAATACTCCACCTTGTATAAGAAGCAATTCCAATTGTGTATTACAGCATAAATAATAACTCTTATAACGAGGCATTGGACTGTTTTAACTGCATCCTTAAAAAGTCTGTATACACAAGCAGGGACCCCCAAAATGTTCTTTTCTATTAAGGAAATAAGAGGACCTTCTTGTGTTCAGACATGAAGGCCCAGACAGTGATCACACGGTAAACCACTTGATTAGAAGGGTGGCATGGGCTGCCCAGGAGAAGTAGGAAGTGCTGAGAGACCCAAGGAATGCATTCAAGAAAGCAAAGGAATTGAATGGGCCCACAGGGTGGTGACTGGGCCCCTCCAGGCGAGAGCACAGCCAGTGCAAGGGTCCTGTGGAAGGAGGCTCAGGGAAGGACCCTTCCGTGGAAGCCCAGAGAGCAAGGGGCCAGAGCTTGCAGGAGCTCTTGGGGACTCTCTCTCAGGGCAAATGGGGGCCACTAAAAGGTTTTACAGACTAGGCATGGTGGCTCAGACCTATAATCCCATCACTCTGGGATGCCGCAGCAGGAGGATTCCCTGAGCTCAGGAGTTTGAGACCAGCTCAAG
The DNA here is from genome assembly GCA_963574655.1 of Perodicticus potto. NCBI lineage: Eukaryota > Metazoa > Chordata > Mammalia > Primates > Lorisidae > Perodicticus > Perodicticus potto. The sequence goes on along the minus strand of CAUYRH010037799.1, from coordinate 19,797 downwards.
CAAGAGCAAGACCTGTATCCACTAAAAATAGGAAAATTAGCTGGGCATCATGGTGGGCACTTGTAGACCCAGCTACTTGGGAAACTGAGGCAGGAGGATGGCTTTAGCCCAAGAGTTGGAGGTTGCTGTGAGCTGTGATGATTGCCAGGGCACTCTACTCAGAGTGGTAGAGTGAGACTCTGTCTCAAAAATAAATAAATAAATAAATAATAAGGTTTTACATGCCAGAATAGTGTCACCTGTTTCCAATGTTAAGAGATCCTTCTTAATGCATCCCACAATTATCATGATCATTCCCCAATTATTTGAGCTCTGGGGACCCAGAAACTTGCATTCCTGCTATCATTTTCCTGAAAACTGGACTCATCTCCTTACGGCCAAGGACCTCCCCTTCCCTCCAACAGAGCTAAGTACACAACAGGTGCTCTAGAAACACTTCACACGTGTGAGGATGTGGGGCAAGGGTGAATACTTCCAGGCTGATGGGAAACTCAATTGCACATGACCTCCCAAAGGACTCAGGACAAGGGACAAAGGACAAAGTCACCCCCATGGGGGAGCTTGGCCCTCTGTGTCACTCCAGAGCCTGGCAAAGCCTGCCCGGCCACCACAGGTCTCCACACCCCAGCAGATCTGGGGGACACAGGCCCTTCTGCAGCATTCAGTAGTGTTGTAGACACACCTGGACTGAGTCTTCAGTCACTCAGCACATGGAGGCTTGAGGCTAAGAGGTGAAATTAGCAAAAAGTCCAAATGTCCCTTGAAAATCCCTTAGAAAGAATCGCCCTGGAGCTTACCTTCCCTTCCTCAATGAGTTCAGCGCCCCAGCCAGCATTCCGGACAGACTGTTGTTCCTTCTGCTACATACCCAATGAAACTGATGGCTTGCGCTCAGGGGCAGGTTGTATGAACAGTGTGCCTTGACGCCCAGGCATCTCTCCACACTGCGAGATGCTCACAATGTGACAGGCATGTAGGGTGAGGGACCCACCGGGGTGGGAGCAGATGCTCAACGCCCATCGTGTACATGGCACAGTCTAAAGTGTCACCTCTAACTCTCTGTCACTCTACAATGAAACCTAAAGTGACCTTCCTGGAGTGTTGCACCAAGCACCTTCCCCCACCCCAAGCTGATCAGAGTTGTAGCTGGGCATGAGCCAGGACCACACAGGACCAAGGCTCAGTTTTGCTGAGGCCTGGGAACCCCAGCCTCAGTGTGACGGGGCAAGGGGACCCGATGGATCAAGCACAGCCCCGGACACAGTCGGTCTTGCCCTAGGTCTAGCTGGCCTGACAATCCCACCACAGTCAGTCATTCTGGGCATTGGTCTTTTGCGACATCAGAGTCAGACACACAGAAATAAAGAGAGATTCCATCCTGCTGAATGAGAGCTCTCTCTCCCCGAGAGCCGGTGCCCAGGTCCTGGAAGTTTCTGTGCCTGTTTTCAGAAAGGAAATATTACCTTGCCTTTTATTTACATTTTCTGACGACGAAACCCGCTTTAAAAATGCCCCACGTCCTAGAGTAAGGGGCTCATGGCGTGCAGCTCCTGCAGGATTGGAGTGGATGGAGGGCCCCACCTCACCTCATCTCTCCTTTCTGCTTAAATATTATGCCACATCCTGATTAATACCAGACCAATAAAATCATCTCCGCAATCTGGTTAGAGGCTTTTGTCTTCCCAGATGGCCTGCAATGTTAATGTGTGACAATTTCAACAATGAACTAGCACTGTTTTATGGAACCAACATTTGTTCCACTGCTTTTTTTTTTAGACTCAGAATTTTGACACAGATGGTACAAATTACTCAAAAAACAGAAATGTTCATTTAGAAGGCTTAAATATGTGGTTTTACTCAGGCCATCAGAATATTTTACATTTGCAATTCAGTAAATTTACTAACAACCCTGCTATAATTAAGGTCTGTAAAAAAAAAAAATCCCCTTTCTCCAGCTTTTTATATCTATAGAGTTTCATTAAAGCCAGGGAAAAAATATTATTATTTATTCTAGTTGTGCAATGTTCTTATTTCCTTGTGACATACATTATTCGCCTCTGCTTTCTGTTTCCTTCATGGTTTCTAATTGTTCTGAGGACGAGGAAGGAAGTAGGTAAGTGGGCTAGGCTGCTCAAATGCTTCCCCCATCACCCTGCAGACCAGGTTTCAGCTACAAGTCACTGAGGCCAATTGTTGCAGCCATAACATCTGTCGAAACCTTGTCCTGCAAAAGAAGGGGACTGCGTCTGCATGGGAAGACCCTGAAACACAAGCTCTTTCCCGGCCAAAGTTCATTCTTTGTTTCCAAATGGACCCAGGCTTGCCTTTCAGTATCAGAGGATGTCATTATTATTGTGACTGTCACCTACCGTTGGAGTGTTAGTTCAGAAACAGGCGCTGTGCAGAACACTGCCCACGAATCATCTCCATTAAATCACCCAGCAGCCCTGGGTATAAAATTGGCTGTTAGCTCAGAAGGGGATGCCGGGGCTTAGAGGGGTTACACAGTGGTCCTGGTCTCACCGCAGCCTGAAGCACCAGCAGACAGAACCACACAAGTGAGAACTGATATTTCCCGAGCGCATCTTCTGTGCCAGGTATGGGACAGGGCTTTCCACGTAGGGTCTCTCTTAACCTTTCTTCTAAAAACGTGACGACTGAGGCTCAGAGAAGTGAAGAGCAAGGATGATGAAGCCCACCTAGGGTAGAGGCGGCAGCCAGCTGGACTGAGACTCCACCACCTTGGCAGCGACTATCGGTGGGGAGGCTGCAGAGGAAGGTGGAGCTGGAGGGAACCCAAGCTGCCTGCACTTCTGGTGTCTGAGCTCCAGGAAAATAGCCCTGAGGAGGAGAAGTTCTTGGGTCCTGAGCACCATTACTCCCTCCGGGTCAACCTCCCTTGTCCCTTCTCCCTGTCCCCAAAGCTGCTGAATCTATCTGCCCCACCCACAGGCTCCCAGAAGACCCCAGCCATCAGCAATTGGAGGGGCAGGGCTTGGTCTGGGCACCCCTGCCCTCACCGGCCTCTCTCATGGGGGCAGGCACACTTCAGCACCAATCCCTGGTGTGAATCAATTGCAAAATAAAAGACACAGTCGTGGCTTTTCTTTTCTGAGGTGCTTAGAGCCCGGAGGAAGCCAACATAAGCACCCTCTGAACCTGGAGAGAGATTCTCAGGGTACAAGGCGTGAGTAACAGACGCATGGGAAGCTCTCAGCGGGGCTGGACAATGGAGGTCAGAGCTTAGCAGGGTCGGCTGCTGGTTTTGTCATCGTTGCAATAATGGCTCTTTTGGAATTCTGGAAAGCCTGCCAGAGAGACCAGCCCTGTAACATCCTGGGTACGAGGGGAGGGTCTGAGCCTTGTCTGGTAGCTTCTGAACGTGATTCAGTCAAGCAGTGACACCTTCCAGTCGAGCAGAGTCACTGGTTGCATTTTGTTATTTTTATTTTATTTTTTTGAGACAGAGTCTCACTTTGTCTGGGTAGAGTGCCGTGGCGTCACAGCTCACAGCAACCTCCAACTCCTGAGCTTAGGTGATTCTCTTGCCTCAGCTTCCCAAGTAGCTGGGACTACAGGCGCCCACCTCAACTACCGACTATTTTTTGTTGCAGTTGTCATTGTTGTTTAGCAGGCCCAGGCTGGGTTCAAACCCGCCAACCTGGGTGCATGTGGCTGGCGCCGCAACCACTGTGCTATGGGCACTGAGCTGCATTTTGTTATTTTATTTATGTCAACACCAGGGAAAATGCAGAACTTAAACACAGCAGAGCGTCCACACTGCTCCTTCCTGCCTGCACCTTGAAGGACTATCTGTTTTAATATCACTGCCCGTATTCATTTTTCCAACAACAGTGACAGTAACAAATGAACACTAGTGTTCTGTTTGCGGTGCCACTGACCATCTTTTAGGTGTTCACTGTTCACCAGGTGATACCCAGTTCTATCTCTTTCTTGATTCCTAATGCTCAATTCTGTAAACAGATCATTTATTTCAACTTTAGAGCAAAGACAAAAAAAGAAACTTAATGCACCACCCATCGTCCTCTGCTGATCCTTGCCGTAATGCCATGCGTTTATGTGTGAAGCATTCTATTAGCACTGCCAATGGAAAGTGCATTCTGAGTTTTTAAACGTTGTCTCCATTAAAATCAATCACTCCTCACAATTAAGCCAATAGTCTTACCATTTTTGCTGTTATGAGCTAAAGCATCCCAAACATATTGACAGCTGTCTTCAATAGGATGACACAATTGGGGGGGCAGGCCTAAGACTAAATGTCACCATGGGAGCAAAAGAGCGCCTCTTGCTGAAATGTACCTCATTTTCATACCCCAGAAGGCATTTAATACACTTTTTTTTTGCAATGGCAACATACAGTAATCAATGTTTTGCATATTACAATCAATAACACACTTAAATGTTTAAGTTTTGCATGCTTTTGCAATAAATATTGATATATTACAAACTCCGTAAAAACTGTTCATTGGACTTTTTGTTCGCACTGTGTACTGTACCATTCAGCAAATAAGTGAGCTAAATATTGTTTGTTACAAAACAGATGTCAAATAAAATTATGCCATATGTGCTATTAAACACTTTTCTTATTTTTTTTCCAGCAAAACCCAAGACTTAGTTTCAGAAGTGAATGTATTTGGCTTTTCAAGGATTTGAAGCATGAGAGCAACATCTTTGAAATATTTTTAAACCTGCTGGCTTTGTGTGATCCAGTTTTGTGAGCTAATTCTGAAAGTTATTATAGATTTAAAATGTTAAATATAGATAAATAGAGACATAGATACCTAGACAAAAATCTATGGGTTAAGATTGATGTATTATTACAAAAGAAAGAAAAAAATCCTCTGCAAAAATAACTTTAAATATAAATCATAAATACAGAGACAAGAAATTAGGAAAGTTTTTCTTTTCATTTTTCTTTTTTTTTCTAAGAGTCTAGAGACTTTGAGAAGGTGGAAGAAAAAACTTTGCCCTTCAGGGTGGCTCCTGCCCTGTCATCCCAGCACTCTGGGAGGCCAAGGCAGGTGGATTGCTTGAGCTCAGGAGTTCAAAGCCTGAGCAAGAATGAGACCCTGTCTCTACTAAAAATAGAAAAACTAGCTGGGTGTTGTGGCAGGTGCCTGTAGTCCCAGCTACTTGGGAGGCTGAGGCAGGATGATCGCTTGAGCCCAAGAGTTTGACGTTTGAGGTTGCTGTGAGCTATGATGACACCATGGCACTCTACCCAAGGTGGCAGTGAAATTCTGTCTCAAAAAAAAAAAGGCCCTGCAGAGTAAAAGGCCTGTTTGGGGATATGGGATGACTTGGGAGCAATGAGGGTAAAGCATGTCGAGGTTGGGACCACCCCGTGGGTGCTCAGAGAGGATCAAGAGGGCACGTTCCGAGCTTTCCCTCACTCTGCAATAAATTTCCAAGGCTAGGAAGCAGGTGAGGAGCCGGCGCTGGGACACAGACCTCTCCTGACCAGTGTGTGACAGCCCCCCACCCCACCCAGCCCTCCAATTCCCCTGCCTGGGCCCCGCAGGGGTCCCTCCGCCCCAACCCTGTCAGAAGCGTTTGCACTAGATGGATGGATGGCTCAGCCTGGGGAAGTGTGAAATGGGAAACAGAATGAGCAGAATGTAAGAAACATGTTGCTAAGAGCCACCGAGTGAAACAAAATCTGGAGGCCCCAGCAAACTGGCGTTGGCACCGCAGCCCTGACACTTCCACCCACCAGAAGCAAACGGAGGTGGGGACGCGGCAAAGAGAAAGAGCCCCCACCCCCCAGCAGGGGCGGCCCCTCAGCCCTCCCTGCAGGTCTGCAAAGGACCCCTGGCTCTGCGACACTGGCCTCCGCCAGGGGAGTCGCCCATGGCCACGGTGACCTCTTTCTGCCTGGGAGGTCCTGTGGGAACTGAGGGTACAGTGATGCCCTGCGTCCTCCAAAATCATCCGGGCCCCTCTCAGATGGCAGCTGCCTCTCGCCCTAGCCAGAATGTCACCCTGCACTCTCCTGCCTGGGACACCCTTGTGGGCTAGGCACAGAGTAACACCCAGCCCGCAGGCCACAGACCTCTCAAAGAACACACGTGGGCAACCTGAGTATGTGGGGGAGTTCACGCCCTGGCGGTCACCCTGACCAATGGGGGACACGCAGATGCACAAGGGGGCCCCGGTTGTTTTCCCAGGTGGCTACTCCAGAGCTGCATTTTATACGACTCTTTGAAAGGTCCCTTGAGATCAAACACCAGTGGCCCATGCTGATGGCCAGCTGGACACTGAGTGTTCTCTCCGCTCACCGGAATGGTGTCCCTAAGCTCCCTGCCCTCGGGCGTGACCTCTGCATTCCCAGGGAAGCCCTGTCGGAGGCACTGTGGGCATCCAGCCCCTCCAGACTTCATGCCCCGAGGGTTCGTTTTGGTCCCTGACATAGTGCTGACATCTGGTGAGGGTCCAGGCCCCAGGCAAGTTCTCTTGGCAGTTGATTGCTTAGCAGATTTTTCTGGGACTGATCAGTCTGCTTTAACCAAGAGGTGTGTTTATTCAACTGTTAATTCCTTCCTCTTTAAGCATTCTTGGTCCCTGGGAAAAGATGTCCTTCAATGACAGACGACTGACACAGGTTCCTGGGTCCCACATCCCAGGAGGGCCAAACACTGACCTTGGAGGGGCCGCAGGAGCTCCCAGCACAGACCCTCCCAGGTGGACTCTGGTGGTAAAATGTAACGCGCCTGCTTACACAGCGGCAACTTCATTAGTGTGAACCTCAGTGGACCCTTTCCTGACTTTATGTTTCAATCATGACGTCCTTTCAGAGTCTTGTCATGTGTACAGTTCAAACGCGGAAGGTGGCTGACAAGACATCAGATCCCCCAAGTCAGAGGTGACCCATGGCGTTGGGTGACAGCAGCCTTCCAACCAAACCTCATTGCAGATTCGAAGTTGCAGGGGAGACCCAGAAGGTCCCAGGAAGGCCCTCGTTACCCAGGGCAGTGGCGGAGCTGAAAATGACCCTGGGTTCAAGGGAGGTGTGGCCCGGCCAGGCACACAGAAGACGGGTAAGCCCTGGGGGGAGGGAGGTGTTTGGGAGCCTCTTAGGGACCATGCCCACGAGTCCCCATCACAGTCAGGATGCCCCACGGAGCGCTGTGGAGCAGAGATCACTCCCCAGGGTGCACCCCTCTTTCTCACTTCTGAAGCCAGAGATTTGCCCATCTGCACTTTGGACCAGTCTTTCCCCAGACTTAGTTCAAGAATCCATGTGACAGGGTGGTGGCTGGGTCTCTGGGCATCCCCACAGTGACCAGGACCTGTGGCCACCACACAGAGCTTCATGACACAAAGGTATCATCAGGATCTGTCCCCCCAGCATAGAGCTCTGTGGACACGGGGGTGTCACTATAACTGTCCCCACGACACAGAGCTCCAAGGACACGGGAACGATAGGACCCATCCTTACCACACAGAGGGGTAGAGGGAACTGCTGTCAGCTCCTGGGATGCGGGCGAAAGGCTCCTCAAAGGTGAAGACCTCGGCCGTGAAGGACGAGAAGGACCTGGGGTGAGAGGGATGCCCCCGTGCTCTGGCCACCTGCCTCCCCTTTGCACCCAAGAGGGCTCTATCCTGAGAGTGGTTCTCCTTGTTCCTGAGCTAACTTGAGTGGTCTTTTCACCCTGAACCAAAGCACCAAGCCGAGGACCCTGGTCTGCATCCCAGTGGGGTCATCAAATACTTTAAGATGGGATGTGGGGAGGGGGTGTCTCATGAGACTTGCAACTCGCAGAAGTTAAGAGATTGAAAGCAGCCTGTCCATCTAGAGACTGTGGCCACAGCCGTGAGGGTCTGGAGGACTGAGGGAGGGGGGGTCAGGGGCCCAGCTGCGTGCCTGGGGGAAGGGCAGCATGGGAGGGAGGGGCAGGGAGAGGAAGGGTCCGCTAGGACTGATCTAATCAGGCTGCCTTCCCCTAAGGCCTCTGCAGCCAGGGTGAGGAGTACAGGTGGGAAGCTGGTTTTCCACGTCATTCTCTCAGTTGAGTTTCAACTTTGGGTCATGAACAAAGCAAAGAAAGAGCAGCTGGGGTCTGGACCTCTGCGCTGGAAGCCTGGGAGAGGGCAGGTAAGAGAAGAACCTCAAAGCAGTTACATGAAGGCGACTGGTCCCCCAGAGGCAGCCAGAACATTAGGGAGGGCTGCAAGCGGAAGGAGGCCTGGCTGGGGTGACCTTCATCTTGCCGTTTAACCGTTTTCCACTCTCACACTCAGTCTATAAAAATGTCATGAGATTCTGGGCCTTTGTGACCTTTATCGGATACACTTAGAGTGTGCAGGGGCATCACAGTCCCACCATTAAATGACAAGTCGCAAACCCGGACGCCAGTAAGTTCACGCAAGTGACAACAAGGAACGGGAACCAGGGACCAAAAACGATCACGTGACCCTCGGAGACACCTGTTGGTACCTGAGCCGCACTCGGAGACAGGAGAGGGACGGCAGGGGCTGCAGGGACGGGGACCCCTGCCCAGGACGCGCTCCACGGAGTCATCATGCCGAGAACAAGACCGGGACCCCAGGGACTGCAAACCTGGTGTTACATCTCCTAGGTATATTTTTTCTTTCCAAAAAAAACCCTGGGAAATCTAAACTTAAAAGCAAAACAAACAGCAAAGACAAACCATAAAAACAAAACAGCTCCCAACAGGCCAAATAAAAGACCGTGGAGGGTGGGTGGTTTTGTCCCCTGCGCTTCCAATCAAGAATTCCTATAAATCCTCGCTCTCCAGCTGGACCCACAGACTCAGCCCCTTGGAAGCTGGAGCCCAGCGGATTCGCCGTCTGTGAGGACGGGAAGAAGCAAGAACCTGGAGGGAGCTTCTCTGGGAACTAACAAAGAAAGATTTCTGAGGCCAGATCTCAAAATGTTAATCAGATTCAGACACATAAAATACGACAATTTAATGGTGGTTGGTGGAAACTGAAAATTCTTTAAAGTTCTGACTATCCTACATTGAATTCTAACACTTTTTTAATTATTAGATATAAAATGCTTATAATTTTAGGGGGAAATTAGACTTGGTAATTTATATTTCTTGTTTATACAGTACAATTTGCTGATGAAAAAATGTGCTAAACTTATTGATTCATGACCATAATTGTTTAATTATTTATCATTGCAGAATGGTATTAGCATTGCTAATAACGTAGATGTGCACAAAGGCTGAGGAGTCAGATGCAGCTTTTGTTTGGGGTACGTGGGGCTCCAGCAAGGTTGCTTCGGGACGGAGGACAGCCTGCCAGGGATGGAATGTTCCCAGGCCACCCCTGTCTCCATGAGAGTGACCGCAGAGGAATGCTCCATCTTAGGAGCGGTGGAAGTTCAGGGCCACACACCACCCCGATGTGTGGTTGTGGCCGTGCAGGTCCATGCTCAGAACTCGGAGCCTCTAAGTTCAGTCCTTCCCCTCTAGACTCAGATTCGCAGTCACTATGAGCCTCCTTCATTCTACTCACAGCCTAAAAGGCAAAGCCAACCTCGCCCCAAAGGCTGACCTTCTGCGCAGGGATTCAAGACAGCTCTGTGAGAGCCAAGGTCGCAGGCTCAGGAAGGGATCCACAGAAGCTTCTCACAAGTGGGCCATTGCCTAAGCATCATGTTCTCAGCCATCGCTTAGGTGCAGAGGGGGACAGATCTAAAATAAAGTCCAAGGTGAGCAAGACCCAAACTCCTGCACCTGCTCTCAGAACCAGAAGCTCATCCAAGTCAACCTGCTCCTTTAACAGATAGGGAAACTGAGTCTCAAAGAGGGCTACAGGTGCTCAGAGCAACAACCTCCTGCAGCCTTCAGGAGAGTCAAGCAGAGAAGCCAAGAGGGTCAGAACAGAGGACTGGCCTGGAGACATTTGGGAGCCACGCTGGGGCAGACGGGTTGCTTGTTCTCAAGTCCTCATTCTTTGGTAACAGAATCATCTATCCATGTCCCTGTCCCAGCTCACGGGCCAGCATACTCCCCTATCCCCTGGCTCTGGTGTCAACCTGCGTCCATCAGCGAGGCAGTAGCAGACACGACAGAGAGGTGACACCTCTTTGTCTGTTGAGTTCTGACTTTTTTCTGGGTGTTGGTTAGTTCCCACATATCAGCTTGACTGAGCTACAGGATGCCCACATAGCTGCTAAAAATATTGCTTCTGGGTGTGTCTGTGTGGGTGCTTCTGGGAGAGATTAGCATTTGAATTGGTAGCCCCAGTAAAAAAGATGTCCTCACCATCATGGGGACATGGGCAGGGTACATTTTTTTTTGAGACCGTCTCACTATGTCGCCCTTGGTAGAGTGCCGTGGCCTCACAGCTCACAGCAACCTCAAACTCTTGGGCTGAAGCGATTCTCTTGCCTCAGCCTCCTCAGTAGCTGGGACTACAGGCACCTGCCACAACACCCGACTATTTTGTTATTTTTGCTGTTGTTGTCATTATTGTTTAGCAAGCCTGGGCCAGGCTCAAACCCACCAGCTCCAGTGCATGTGGCTGGCACCCTAACCACTGAGCTACAGGCACCCAGCCCCAGGGTTCATTTTCTCTCTCTCTCCTTGAGCTAAGACATCCATCTTTTTCTGCCCTAGGATGCCGCTGCTTCTGGTCTTCAAGGTTTCAGACTCAGACTGGGACTTGTTTTTGTTTTTTATGAGACAGAGCCTCACTCTATCCCCCTGGGTAGAGTATGGTGGTATCATCATAGCTCACAGCGACCTCAAACTCTTAGGCTCCAGCAATCCTCCTACAGGCACCTGCCACAATGCCTGGCTAGTTATTCTATTTTAGTAGAGACAGGGTCTCACACTGGCTCATGCTGGTCTTGAACTCCTGAGCTCAGCCAATCCACCCACCTTGGCCTCCCAGAGTGCTGGGATTCTGGGTATGAGCCACTGCACCCAGCCTCAGACTGGGAATTGTACCACTGGTTCCGCTGTCTCTTGGTCCCGCAGGCTCTCTTGCAGACTTCTCAGCCTCTATAATCACATGGGCTAACCTCCCATAATAAATTTCTCTCTCTATTTCTATATAGTCGTGTGTCACTTGCCCGTGGGAATACATTCTGAAAAACACATCATCAGGTGACTTCATCATAGAGTGAACACACACGGCCCTCGGTGGTGTGGCCTGCCGAGTTCCAGGCTGCCTGGGCTAACTTTTGTTCCCAGGCTACACACCAGAACAGCACATTACTGCTCTGAATGCTGCAGGCAACCTTACACAGTGGTAAGTATTTGTGTGTCTAAACACATCCAAACATAGAAAAGGCATAGTAAAAATATGGTGCAAAGAGATAACTGCACACCAGTGCAGGGGTCTTACTACGACTGGAAGTAGCTCGGGGTGACTCAGGGAGTGAGTGGGGGTGAATATGGGCGTTCCTATACACGACTGTAGACTTGATCAACTTTACACTTGGGCCACACTAAATTATTAAAAATATTTTTTTCTTCAAGTATAAATTCAACCTTAGCTTTTACTTTATAAACTGTCTTTTACTTTATAACCTTTTAAAGTTTTTAACTTTTTAATTCCTTTGTAGTAGCACTTGGCTTAAAATACAATTTCATGATACAGCTCTACAAAAGTATTATATTTCTTTTTCTTTCTTTCTTTCTTTTTGTAGATGTCTCACTTTATCGCCCTCGGTGGAGTACCGTGGCGTCACACAGCTCACAGCAACCTCCAACTCCTGGGCTTAGGCAATTCTCTTGACTCAGCCTCCCAAGTAGCTGGGACTACAGCCACAATGCCTGGCTATTTTTCTGTTTTGCAGTTCGGCCGAGGTCGGGTTTGAACTCGCCACCTTTGGTATATGGGGCCCTACTCGATGAGCCACAGGCACCGCCCAAACAGTTTGTTTTTTTTTTTTTTAAGGCCGGGGCTAGGTTTGAACCCTCCACCTCCAGCATATGGGGCTGGCATCCCACTCCTTTGAGCCATAGGCGCCACTTTATATTTCTTTATATCCTTACTTTACAAGATTTTTTTCTATTTAAATTCTTTTTGTTTTTAAATTCTTACCCTCTTTGTTAAAAATTAAGACACAGTCCTGGTACAGTGCCTCATGCCTATAATCCTAGCATTTTTAGAGGCCAAGGCAGGTGAATTGCTTGAGCTCAGGAGTTCTAGACCAGCCTGAGCAAGAACAAGATCCCATCTCTACTAAAAATAGAAAAATTAGCCAGGCATTGGGGAGGCTGAGGCAGGAGGATCGGTTGAGCCCAAGAGTTTACGGTTGCTGTGAGCTATGACGACAGCATGGCACTCTACCCAGAGTGATAGAGTGAGACTGTTTAGAAGAAAAAATAAAATCAAGACACAAGGCACATTAGCCTAGGCCTACCCAAGGCCAAGATCATCAATATTGCCATCCTGCCCCTGCATATTTTGTCCCACTGGGAGTTCTTCAGGGACGGTAACAAGCACGGAGCTGTCTTGCCCTGTGATGACAATGCCTTCTTCTGGAGACCTCCTGAAGGAGCTGCTGGCGATGTTTAACAATTAGCTTTTGAAAAAACAAGTATAAGGGGTACACTCTAAAATAACAGTAAAAAGCAGAGTGAGGGAAACACGTAGACCAGCAACACAGCAGTTTATAGCGTTATCAGATACTACGCACCGCATGTAACTGTGTGTGCTCAGCGTTCATGCCAGGGGCAGAGCAGCAGGCTGGTTCCCACCAGCTTCACCACAAACGCAGGAATGACGAGTTGTTACAATGGTCATGACATCCCCAGGTGAGAGCATTGCCAGAATTGCTCTCTATGCCAAGGCCTTTTGATGTTAGGGTTCAAAGAATGAAACCACAGACCACACCTATCAGGGACAGGACAGAGTTTATAGATGGCAAGATTGATAGAGAGACTGATGAGAAAAAGAAAGGGGACAGGGCTTCTGGCAGGGGAGGGGGCCCCAAGTGGGAATCTCCCCGGCCCCCAGTCTTCAGTCTGAGGGGTAATTCCCATTCTGCAGGCAGGGGGTTTGGGGGGAAGTATATCACAGTTAGCCAGAGGTCTGGGAGGGGGGAGGGCAGAAAATGATCCTTAAATTAGCACAGGAATGCAGCCTTTACAGTTTTCCCCTCAGACATTACGATGGGTGCTCCTGACTTCAGCAGGAACCCACCAGAAACTTTTAGACTGGATTTTTCACAACCTCGCTTGACTGCAGCCTGGAAAAGGCAGCCTGTTTGTGCCTAGAGATGGGGGTCTGTGATAAGACTGATTTCTGAGCTCACTCAGACCTACTAAATGGGGTCCCTGTCTAGCCCTGAGCAGGGGAACCTTGTGTCAATAAGAAGTTTTCAGCTCTATTAGAATCTGATGGGACCACCATCCTGCGTACTAACCATTGCTCACCAAAAAGTCATTAGGTGGTGCATGGCTGTGTGCATGTTTATCTCTGGAGAACCCTGACTTCTCACACAACACAAGAAGATCACCCTAGGTGGCTGGGCCCTGGAACACGGCAGGAGGAGCCAACCTGCCAAGGCCCAGACGAGAGAGACACACCACTGCTGTCCAACACTGATTTGAAGGGATGTTTGTTATACAGCAGTATCACAGCAGTAGCTGACTAACAAGGTGAGTTGTAAAGCTATGAGATTAGACAGGATCCTGCAGGAGGGAAGGTGGGTAGGGAATAAGGCCAAGGGATAAATCTCACAAATGCTGGCATTTAGAGCAAGGAGGAGCAGCTGCCCAGCACCAAGTGGCAGAGAGACAGAGGAAAAGCACAGAAAATGGGGCAAGGAGGCCAGGAAAGGCATGTATTTCAAATAGGGAACATTCCTGTTGAACGCTGCTGAGCCATCAGCTATGAGGAGAGCAGAGAAGCCTATTGAATCCAGGAACACCACAATCACCAGTGCTTGCATCCTGGTGTGGGGTGGACTCCAATGGCAAGGGCTGGGTGGCTGGGGTCAAAGAAGGGGCACCAGTGACAAGACAGTAGATCCAAGGGCTCAGACACCCAAGATCCAGGGGATGGACAAAAGAGTTTGGAAACACCAACAGGAACAGCAGCTGGTGGACAGGGCAGACGCGATCATCCCCTTGCAGCAAACAAGTCATCGAGGTCAAAGGAGGCAAAGCCACACTGTGCACCTAGCTCTGGGGAGAGGCCTGACAACCGTGGAGAGTGACACATGACTGAGCCAGTGAGGCCTGTGGTTCTGGACCAGGCAACAGTTCATCCCACCTGCCCTCAACAGCACCCCTGGTCTATGGAGGGCAGACTGGCCCCTCTGGGAAGGACATTCTCCTCCCCCGGGGCTCTCCCACCGCCCTGCAGGGACCATAATGCTCTTCCCCAGCCACAGGCCCATCCGGGGAAGAACCTGCCACTTCTCCTCCCGTGAGTTTGGTCCAGACCAAGGACACTCTGGTCACCATTTGGACAGGGCCCTAAAATTCCTAAGCCATCCGAGAGCTCAGCTATGGAAGGGAGCCCCAGAGAATGGATTCATCTGAGACCACCAACCTCCTCCAACTTTGATGGTTTCAGTACAAAAAGTCTTTGTTCAGTGGGAAGCTCCCTCCCAAGGTGTGTGAGAAGCTCAGGTACCAGGAAGAAGTGTTGAAAAAGAACAGAAATGTTAGACTGAAGTTTGTTGTGCTTGTTTGGAGGGGAAAGGTACCGAGGATCTGATGGGCCTGTTAAGGAAAGTCAAGAGCATCTCTTTTTCCGTTCCCACACCAAAAAGGCAAGTCCGTCCTCCCCTCCCCCTGAAAGGGACAGGCTGACACCCCAAGGGCACAGGGAGGGGACCGCACCTGCCAGGAGGTGTAAACGCAACCACAGACACAGCCACCCAGGCCTGGTAAGGGACAGAGAGCCTGAGAAAGGACATTGCTGGGCCAGGTGGCCACAGAAACAGCAGCATGGACCTGGCTTCCGAGTCTGTGAAAAGAGAAAAAGGGTGCCCCGGTAACAGCTGCTGCACTGTCCCTGCATGCTGGAGCCTGGAGACGGTCCAGTTTGGAGGAAGTAAAGAGGTGGCTGCCTCTCCCCTCCAAAAGTTGCTGAGCAAATGTGGGCCCCAGTCCTTGCCCCGCTGCAGAGGTGAGGGTCTCCTGTGTTCAGCTCCAGGAGCTCAGGAGGATGGGGGGAGGGCAGTAGGCTCGCCAGCCCTGGAGAATCTCTCCCTCTGCAGTCCCCATGGCTCCCGCACCCTCTCTGAGGCTGGCTCTCCCCTCGAAGGGCCACGACCCCCCATCTGCTGAGTTTGCACTGAGCCCCCAAAAGCCATAGAGCTTCCTGCCCTGTGTGCCTCTGACAGCTTCGCAGCTTGGTTTGAGCCCAAACTTTTGTTCCCTTTGACAAAATGTATCTGTCTCTGAAAACTGCTGGGCTCCCTCCATCCACAGAGCAGCTCCCCCTGTCTTCTTTGATGCTCACGAGAGGCTGTGTGTGCCGTCGTGAAAAGCCTGCTTTGGTGTCTCAAACCCCAGCGTCGTCCTTCACTAACTTCGTGTGACCCTGGCCCTTCATTTTCCCATCTGTGAAGTGGGGATTGTAGTGCCTACCACATACTGTGCAGTAAGGATTTGATGGGGTAAAGTGTGCAGGGCGCCCAGGACAGAGGGGATATCCCATACGCTCTTGCTAAACAAATGTGATGACAAGGTCCCCCCAGGAGGACCAAGGCGTGTGGTATGACTGTAGGTAAGGCCTCCTTTCTGGACCTGTTTTCCTCTATTTCTGAAAAAGTAGAAGTCGAACATGACAATTTCTAGAGCCCCTTCCGATGTGAAATCCTACTAGGGTCCAGCCTTTACCAAGCACCTGCCTCTTCACTGCCCACCCATGCTCTGTCAGCGTTCTCCTCCTGGTGCCCACAGCTTCCTATCTCCAGCAGAGTCTCTGCTGGGGACTGTTGCTGGCCCTGGGAGTGTCAGCAAGCACAGGGGACAGGCCACAGGTGCCCAAGCTAATGCTGCAGGGGGCGGGGGCGGGGGCAGGGGCAGGAACTGCTGGAGGACCTCACCGCAGTCTCATCCTCAGGGAGGGCACCTCCCAGAGCTCTGGTGCTCTGCTGTCCCTTGAAGGTCCCCAGCGGATCTGAACGCCTTCCCCGGGTTCCTGAGCACGCTGGCCAGAGCCTTCTCTTCCTGCCCTGCTTCCTTCCAAGTAAACCACTTGTGCTCAGACCCTGCTCAGAGTTTGCTTGTACAGAAGCCCAAAGGGACAGACCGTCGGCTCTAACATGCACCATACAGACACTGCCGCCACTCGGCAGGTAAGAACTGGGCTCAGAGAAATAAGCCCCGTCTTAGCACCTGGGGAAGGGTGCTGAGTGGCTGGACCCAGCTCATGTATGGCAGCCAGAGCCCGAGCTGAGGGCTCCAGCTCATTTAGCTGATGGTCAGGGGCTTGCCTCAAGGCCTCACCCCGTCAGACGGGTGCCCCAGACTCCCTCTCCCTCAAGACCCAGGACAGACTTTTATCAGGTTGTCTGGCACTGCGCATCCCGGGGAAGCACGTGACATTGTCTCTCTTTTTCTTTCGCCTAGTTTGACCAACTTCCCCTCATGCCTTGGTTCTAACTGAGATGTCACCTCCTCCTGACGCTCCTCAGTCTCCAGGGCCTGCACCACCCTCGTACTGCAGTCCCTTTCTGCGTGGTGTCTCACCTGGGCCCGCCCACCTGTCTGTCTCTCTGTCTCAGGGCACTGTCACGGCAAACGCTTCCTGCATCTTCACCCACCCAATCCTCACAAGAACCCCCCTGTGAAGTGAGGGCCATCACTGTCCCGGTTCACAGGGGAGTAAACTGAACCTGGCTGGGAGACTCTTGCTGGCTGCTGAGGGGACAGAGCTCAGCTCTGCTCCATGAGGCCCCGTCTCCCACCTGGGGGCAGGTGCTGGGAAAGCATAGCGGGAAGACTACAGACCCACAGGAGTCCAAGTGCCCTTCTGAAAGAGATACCCGGGTGATCAGAGAAGTTCTGAAAGAATGATGGCAGAAACTGGGAACTGACAGACACCCGGTCTGTGTGGTGTATCCTTGTGGGCAGTCCCAGGGACTAATGGGGCCCAGCTGTGGCCAAGGGTGCACGCTCCGAGCCAGACTCCAGCCTGCGGGAAAGAACCCAAGGTGGGGGTGGGGTGGGGAGCTGGGGTCTGCCTGTGTTCCAGGGGACAGGGCCTAGACATGGAACATGCAGTGTGGGTAGCAAAGGGGGTCCCCAGCTGCCTTGGAAGCCAGAGGCTTAGGTGGCAGGTGCTGGTCACCCCAGACCCCTGCCTTGCACTGACCCCCATCCTGCTGCTGACAACAGAAAGCCCCCCGCTCAGCACCTCCCCCCATAGCTCCGTGCTGCCAGGCCTATTTCAGTCCCCTGAGCCCTACTTTCCAGGGGATAAGGCCTGGCTGTGCCAGTAGCTGTGTCACTCACACGTTCTCTGAATATTTGCTGAGCACCCACTCTGGGGCTGGCACAGAACCACTTGATCCCAGGGAAGGGGCCTTCCACACACCCCCTGGGACGCAGGTTAGGAGGGTAATCCATTTGAAGAGAAGAGGTCTTAACTTGGGCCCCATGGCCCAAGCAGGGGTGAAGCGTTCTCCATAGAGAATCCTCCCCCTGTGCTCCAGGAAGAGATCAAGGCTGGAACACAGCGCACAGCAAAGCTCAGAAGACACCAGCAGCTGGGCCCAGCCAGGCCTGTGTCATTGCCCCCAACAGGCACTGGAATCCAGCCGCCAGTGGTGCTCAGTCATTCCCAGGACACTGGGGAACACCCTCCCCTCCGAGGTTAACAGGATAAAGGCCGGATAAAGAAACTGCTTATTTCCCCAGCTCGCAAAGAAGCAATTATGCGACTTTCTAACGTGGTTTCAAATATATTTTGCAAACTAGGACTCAGACAAATATTAATGGCAGCAAATTACAGTACTTAGCAGAATTATCACCTAGCAAAGAGGCGCTTTTAATCTATAAAAAATATCAACAAAAGATGTAAATATGAACCCCTCAATGGGTGGTGTATCTTGAAGAAAATATACATCTAATCTCACAGTGTGTTACCTCTAATACCTGGGGAGAAGGTTAACAATTCTGAGACGTTCCCTACAGCTAGAGAATATATTTTGATGTAGATTTGTGGATATCAGAGACTTTAAATCTATTGTATAATCATAGGGGTGGGAGGGAGGAGCTGGGCCACCTAATTCTCCACTATGGGAAGGAAGGCGGCCAGTGAGGCTGTTTAAATGGCTCCGCTTCCCTTCCTGAAGCTCCCTGCTCACCGGGCTTCCCCTGGCTACACCCTGGGCCCTGTCAGAGGTGAGCCTGTCAGGGGCACCCAGACCCACCACCACTTCTTGAAGATGGGGACACTGCTGGGACTGGGGGACACTAGTAATGGAATAACGGAGCCTATAAATGACAAACTCTGTCTCCCTACACTGGTAGGGGTCCCTGAAATGAGTGAGCTCTGCAGTGTGAACCCCATGTTAGGAGGCACGGGAGCCCTAGATGACACTTCATATGACATTGGGGCCCCCACAACCCACCCACTGACTTCCTAGGGGCTGAATCTTAACAGCAGAGACCTGACAGCTGTTCTGGGACTTCCCTGTCACTCCCTGTGGCTGGGACAGGTCTGGGTGAGTGTCCCAAGCAGTCCACCCAGCAGCCCCAGCGAAGTGGAAGATGGTCTCCGGGAGGCTGTGGGGGGACAGTGTAATCATGCTGACGGCACCTGCTCCGTGCCCATCCCTGTGCAGTCATGTAATCCCTCAGACTCTGGGCCCCAAGCCAAGATTCAAGCTCTGGGCTGGACCCTTACCCTACAGTTCTCAGGGTGGAGGAGCAGGGGTCCCAGGCCCTCTCATCCGGGTACAGCTGTAGTCATCAGGGACCAGTGACAAGGGACACGCCATTTGGGTTTAACTCTCTGCTAAATTTGTCCCTTTTAAAGCTTTTCCTGGTCTCCTTTGTACAGTCTCATAAAGTCAGATGAACTTGAACTTTGATGATTTACATTAAATATTACCCCCCAAAAGAAGTATATTGGAGATGGATTCTGTTCCATACCTCACCAACACCCGCGACCACTTCACTCATTGTTTCTCCAGTTCCTTCCCACTAGACTCACTATTCCTACTCCCAGGACACCTTCCCGTGCCTCCTCCTACATGTGCACATGCACACACGCACACACACATGCACACACACGCACACATAGGCACACACAAAGGCATTCATGTGTACATACACACACACAGGCTTACACACACAGATAGACACACACAGGCACACAACTGCACAGACGCAGAATGCACACACACGAACACACACATATACACAGATGAACACACACACTCATACACACCTGGGCACACACACACTTGCCACCTTCGAGCCCTCTTCCCTCAACAGCCAAGTTCCCTGTCCCGGGGAACCAAGTGAGCTCTTCATTCACTCTTCACCTCTGGCGTCTCCCCTCAACCAGCAGAGCCTTTTTCACCACCTGCACAGGTCTCTCTGTCTCCCTGTCAACCCTGCACATTTTGGTATGAGCCTCAGATCTTAACCCGAGTTCCCTCATCCCTCACTCAAATCACCCAGAAGCCCCTGCCCCCCTCAGAGGTGAAAGCCCCCAGCTGCGCTCCCCGGCAGCCCTGAGTCAGGCCCAGCTGTTCTGCCTCCCGTCTCATCATTCTATTGTCCTCGTCCCACCTCTCCAACCCAGTCACTTTCTAAAACCCTAAGTCTTTAAATTTTGAAAAAACTCTCCATGCCACAGATATAATAAAGTAAT
>CAUYRH010037797.1:0-27570 GCA_963574655.1 Perodicticus potto | reverse complement strand
ATTTAGCTTCCATGTTTTTGAATGAATTTGCAGATTCCTGTTATTGTTGAGTTCAACTTTTATTCCATGGTGGTCTGAGAATCTGCAAGGAATAATTTCTATTCTTTTAAATTTGCTGAAGTTAGACTTGTGACCTGATATGTGATCAATTTTGGAGTATGTTCCATGGGCTGATGAGAAGAATGTGTATTCAATTTTATTAGGATGAAATGTTCTGTATATGTCTGTTAAATCCAGATGTTGAATAGTTAAGTTTAAATCTAAAATTTCTTTACTTAGCTTCTTCTTAGAGGATCTATCCAACACTGCTAAAGGAGTATTAAAATCTCCAACTACTATGGAGCTGGAGGAAATCAAGTTACTCATGTCTACTAGAGTTTTTCTTATAAATTGAGGGACATTCTGTTTGGGTGCATAAATATTAATGATTGAAATCTCATCATATTGAGTATTACCTTTAACAAATATGAAATGTCTGTCTTTATCCTTCCTTACTTTGGTTAGTTTAAAGCCTATTGTATCTGTAAATAAGATTGCAACACCTGCTTTTTTCTGTTTTCCATTTGCCTGGAATATAGATGACCACCCCTTCACCTTGATTTATCTTTTAATGTAAGATGAGAGTCTTGTATTCAGCAGATATCTGGCCTGAGTTTTTGTATCCAGTCATTCAACCTATACCTCTTCAGAGGACAGTTTAAACCATTACATTAATTGAAAATATTAATAAATCTTTAGAAAATCTAGTGGACATTTTTAATCCTTTTCTCACTGTGGAAGTTGGAATTTAATAAAAAGTTTCTGGATGAGTTTACTTTTGCATTGGAGGATTACACTGGTCATTATGGAGGATAGGTCTGAGAATATCCTGAGGAGCTGGTTTAGTTATAGCAAATTTCTTCAACATGTGGATGTCGTTAAAGTATTTAATTTCTCCATCATAAATGAAACTTAGTTTGGCTGGATACAGGATCCTGGGTTGAAAATATTTTGTTTTAGGAGATTAAAAGTCAATTACCATTCTCTTCTAGCTTGAAAGGTTTGATCAAAGAGATCTGCAGTTATTCTAATATTCTTCCCCTTGTAGGTTATTGATGGCTTGCGTCTGTTTGCTTTCAATATATTCTCCTTCATATTTACATTAGTGAACTTAATTATGATGTGCCTGGGGGATGTCTTATTCGTGTTGAGTTGTGCTGGGATTCTATAACTGTCTGCTATCTGAATTTCAGAAACTCTTGGAATGTTTGGAAAGTTCTCTTTTATAATCTCATGAATAAGAGACTCTGTGTCTTGTGAAACCACTTCATTGCTTTTGGGGGTCCCAGTGAGCAAATATTGGTTTTCTTCAAGTTATCCCAGAGCTCTCTGAGAGAGTGATCTGTTTTTGCCCTCCATTTCTCTTCCTCTTTGGAGGTTTGAGAGCATTTGAAAGCTTTGTCTTCCATGTCAGAAATCCTTTCTTCTGCTTGCTCCATTCTGTTACTGAGGGATTCTACTGCATTTTGCAGGTCTTTAAGGACTGTAACTTCTTGTCTAAATGTGTCAAAATCTTTGGTTATTTTCTCTTTGAATTTGTTGAATTCTTGAGACATATTTTGGGTCATCTTTTGGATTACTGCTTGAAATTCTAATTCCATCTTTTCCTCCAATCCACAGAACTTATTTGCAAACCAGATTCTGAATTCGATTTCAGACATCTCAGCCATTTGCCTATGCAAGGGATCTTGTGCTGTGTCTGCCTTGTCATTCCTTGGAGGAGTTGGTCTACTCTGATTATTCATATTGCCAGAGTTTTTCCTTTGATTCCACTCCATGATTGTTTTCCACCATTGCATCTGGCCATCATCAGAGTTGGGAAGGTGTCTCTCGAAGATTAAACCGTGGCAGAACCACTCTATTGTTGCCAGAAATTTGTAGTGAGTGACCCTGTGTAGCTCTTCTGGGACTTCCCCAGCCAGGGAGTGTGGCACACCTGGATCCAGCAGCAGGGCAGGGGATGGTGCATACGGTTCTGGAAGTGCCAGGCATGGGGCCCCGTGATCACCGGGGAGTCCCTGTCTGAGGGTGGGCCTACAGAGGCCTGGCAGTCACTGGTGGAGTCTCTGGCAGAGGATCAGCTTGCCAAGGCCCTGCAGGCTCTGGGTGCGGGGGAGCATGGTTGCTGGCAGAGTTCCTTGCCAGGGGAGGGCTTGCAGGGGCCTTGCGGTCACCAGTGAGGTTCCTGGCAGAAGGCAGGAGTGCGGGAGGCCGGCAAGCATGGGGCGCAGGTCTGCATGTTTGCCGGGGCAGTTCCTTGTTGGGGGCGGGCCTGAGAAGGCCCTGCAGGAGCCAAATGCAGGCCTGAGCAGTCGCTGGTGGAATCCTGCCCAGGGGTGGGCTTGAAGGGGCCCAGCAGTTGCAGGTAGAGTCCCTGATAGAAGGCGGGACTGCGGAGGCCCAAGTGTTGGGCGCAGGACCGCATGGTTGTCCAGGAAGCTTTTGGACCAGCAGGGGCCTGGTGGTCTCTGGCAGAATCCCTGACCAAAGGCTGGCTTGCAGAGGCCCTGAGGGAGTTAGGCAGAGGTCTGCACAGTCACCAGGAGTGTCCCTGGCTGGGGGCCTGGCAGTAGGAGGCAGAGTCCCTGACAGAAAGCAGACCTACTGAAGCCCAGCAAGTGTGATGTGGAGTTCCAGTTGGTCGGCCGGGGAGTTCCTGGCTGGGGGCAGACCTGCAGAGGCGTGGCAGTCACCTGCAAAGTTCCTGGCAGAAGGCTGGCCTGCAGAGGCCGCATGGGTGGCAGGCGGAGGCTTGCGCAGTTGCTGGGAGTGTCCCTGGCCATGGGCGAACCTGTGGGGGCCTGGTGGTAACGGGCAGAGTCCCTGGCAGAAGGCAGTCCTGCAGAAGCCCTGCAGGTTCATGGCGTGGGGCCGCCAGGGTATTTAATGGCCAGGGGCAGGACTGTAGGGGCCCTGTGGGTCCCAGGCAAGGAGTCTCTAACAGACAGCAGGCCTGCGGAAGCCTGGCAAGCATGGGGCGCAGGGCCAGACAATCGCCAGGGGGATTTCTTGGCTGGGGGTGGGCCTTCAGAGGCCTGGAAGTTGCAGGAGGAGTTCTTGGCAGAAGCCAGGCCTGTGGAAGCCCTGCAGGCTTGGGTGCCGGGCTGCACAGTTGCCAGGGGATTTCCTGGCCAGGGGTGGGCCTGCGGGGGCCCTGTGGGTGTCAGGCGGGGCCGCACAGTCGCCGGGAGAGTTCCTGGTCGGGGATGGACCTGCAGAGGCCTGGCTGTCACAGGCAGAGTTTCTAGCAGACGGGGGACCTGCGGAAGCCCAGCAAGCAAGGGGTGCAGCGCCACACAGGTTGCCAGGGGAGTTCTTGTTCAGGGGCAGACCTGTAGGGGTCTAGTTGTCACAGGCAGAGTCCCTGGAAGAAGGCAGGCCTGTAGAGTCCCTGCAGGCTCGGGGCGCAAAGCTTGGTCACCGGGGGAGATCCTGGCCAGGCCCTGTGGGTGCCGGGTGGAGGCCCACACAGTCTCCAGGGGAGTCTGTGGCCATGGGCCAGACTGCGGGGGCTTGGTGGTCACCAGCTGAGTCCCTGGCAGAAGGCAGACCTGCTGAATCCCACCAACCACGGGGTGCAGGGCCACGTGGATCGCCAGGGTAGTTCCTGACCGAGGGCAAGTCTGCAGAGTCCATGCACATGCCAGGTGCAGGCCCATGCGGTTGCCAGGGGAGTTTCTGTCCGGGGTAGAGCCTACAGAGGTCTAGCAGTTGCCAGTGGAGTCCCTGACAGAAGGCGGACCTGCAGGGCCAGGCGGCCACGTGATTGCTGATGGATTCCCTGGCCTGACGGAGGGAGTTTCACCACGGCCCCCCAGAGTCTTTTCCCATTGAGGTGCTTTTTCCAGCAGGCGGGGGTGGGGGAACTGCTCAGGGATCTCTTCCCTCAGTGACAGTGGGGGTTAGGTTTCTGGTTCATCAGGTAAGGAGGGAAGGGTGTACTGTAAGTTCAGAATGGTGGGGGAAAACTTTAGTTCAGGTTTTCTGCCTAAGAAGAGAGTGTTCAGAGTCACACGAGGGTGCTCTGGGGAAGCATACCCCACTTCCCACAGCACTCTTCCGTGGGGTGAGACAAGAGGTCCACAGTTCAACTGCTTGTCTGTTGAAAACCCGCAGGAGCAAAAGAGGCGAAGAAAAAGAAATGAAACAGAAAAGTAAGAAACTCCGCACTTTCTTGGGGTAGGGGATGGACACTTTTCCTTTCAGATGAATTTTGTACCTGAAGCTTGTTTTCTTGGAGTTGCAGCTTGCCACAGCAGAGGTGACCTGCAGATATCACTTCTCTCTCTTGGCTGGGCTCCTAGTATTCAGCTTAATAGCGCAGTTTTAGGAGGTTATTTTCAATTTTGGACAAGAGCCTTTTTCAGAAGCTGCTTCCAGTCAGCCATCTTGCTCCAGTCTGAAATATTTTCACCGAACTGGTTAACTTAGCCTTCATGGCATTTTCTTAGTTTTTGTGTTCAAACTCTTATAATCTACAATTAGTGAACTTCACCTGCACCCTTCTAAGATGCACCCTCGGTGTGGACCCACCCATCACCCTCCCTCCACCTTTCCTCTCCCTTGCCCCCTTCCCCATATTCTTGTACTGAGATTGGGTTATAGCCTTCGTATGTTCCCGCTCTTATCTCCTGAGGAACTGTCTCTTCGTTTCTCCATGGCTGAAGACCAATCAGCAGCCTGTGGACATGATTAAGCTCATACAAGTCAGCCCCCTGGACCACATTCAAGGTGGAGAAGTGTAGAGATTTGACCTGCTGGGGCAAACAGAAGACGTCCAGCACCACCACTAACAATTCCAATACGAAAATAAAATTGTGAGCCTCATTCTCTAATTGTAATTATTCCAGTTCACCCCTAATTTAGCTAACATTATTAAAGATTAGATGAATATTAATGTTACTCATAGCAGAAACATAAATAAAAAAAATTTGCTGTAATGTGGGGGAAAAAAGTTTTATTGGAGCACATCACATCTTTTCATTCCCATGCTGCCTGAAGCTTCTGTCACACCACAACAGCACAGCCGAGTAGTCACAGTATGGACCAGAGACAGCAAAACTGAAAATATTTATCAGCTGGTCCTTTACAGGGAATGTGTGAACAACTCATTCTCTTTTCGCTCTGTATTAGTCACCTCTGCAGTCGAGGTGTACTTTCTATAGCTTGCTAATTAGATTCCAGAGCTAACTAACATTTTATGAGCCGAGGCCTTTCATCTTACTTCATTAGATATAAAGATAATATCCGGTTAGCTATTTCATGATTAGTATGTTGTACTTTCCCTTTTGCTTCATGGCTTATAAAGAAATTTGAAGATTATTTCTTGAGAGTTCATGAACAAGTTTGAAGTTTGTTTTTCCTTTCCCTTCCATGCGTGAGATAATCATGAGTCTTAATATGAGATCAAAAAATAGAATTGAATTTCGTAACCTAGGGTTTAAAGGACCAATTCTTTGCATAGGGTGAGTAAAATTAATTAAGTGTGAAATAATAGATTCTGAATTTTTACAGCTATAATCTATTCCACACCTACACAGTTATATTATTGCATTTTAGAAGAGTGTTCCCAGGCATATCAGAATTCCTAAATCAAATATGTCTGTGAGTAGAATGCAGCTTGAGGCCACCAGTTTGAGACACACCAGAGTAATTTAAAACTGCAATAACAAAAATTCAAACAAGCAATCTAAATTATTTGCAAACCAACAGTATGTTCTCATAAAACAATGGATCAAATATAAGTAAAAATAATTACTGATAACTTATAAAGTTATCAAAATGATAACATAATTTACAGAAATTTTTGTTATAAAGCCAAGGTTGCACACAAATACAAAATCATAGCATGCATTTTTAAACAAGAAAATTATTAAAGTAATATTGTACGACAGTAAAACAGAGCAACTAAATTAGTCTAGAAAAGGCAAACAAAACAAAGGAAACGGAAATTAATGAGATTGGTTTAGGGGTTCAAAAACAAGAGTGGTCATTGTAAAGAGTGAGAACATGCTTATTTATTGATGCTATTTGTCTTCCTAAGGTACAAAAGAGATATATAGAGAAATATAATAGAATAACATCAAAACACAACAACAACAAAATACTGTTGGCTCTCTGGTTGCAAAATGGATATTCAGAAATTAAAAGTTTATTTATTTATAGAAAAAATCTTGGGAAATTTTAAGGGGAATAAAAATTATGCTTTAAAATTCTATTAGTTATTTAAAATAATTTATAACCATCTTGACAGGAAATATAAGATACATATATAATTACAATCTTTGCCAAGAAGTATTTAAAGAAGACTTATATAAAGTAAGAAATAGAGGCCTACTTTATTGAAAATCAAACTCTGAAATTATAAAAATTATTCCCAATAAATATTTATGAATATTTAATATACTTGCAAATAACATCCACGTAGATGCATGTTTTTAATTGCTTTGAAGTTCATCATGAATAAATAAATAAGAGTAAATTTTTTTTTCTGAAATGGTGAATAATGAGACAATCTTATCCGTGTATAACAGTAATGTGTAATTTAAAGACAAAACGATCAGGCTTCCAGTTATAAATAGTGGATTAAATATATGTAATTTACTTTTTCCTGAACCCCTTGAAATAATCATCAAAATGTTTTGTTTTGTTTCATTATTTTGCTTTGTTTTGTCACAAATTCCAGAAAAAACAGACTGAAAGAGAAGACAATAAAAATAAAATGTGAGAAGTTGAAAAGCAGAAAGTAAGCGGTAAATGAATAGCTGACCCCAGAAAACTGAATCCTTCACTAGAGTGAGTGCAGTTGTAGCACAGAACCAGCTGAAGTTTGAGGAATGGACAGTAGCCGTACCTCAGGAGATAGGGATGAAGTAGAGTTAAGAGAAGGATGGGTTAAAAATACAATTAAGAAGTGAGACTCTCAGCCTCCTCCCTCCGTCTGATAATAGCAGAGGGTCTCCCCATTTGTTTCTCTTGCAATAGATTACAAATAGAATTCTGGCCTAGAGACCATCAGCACAGCTGAGTAAGAGTCCAGCACTCACGGCAAACAGGGGCTTCAGTAAACCTATATTCTTGGAAATACTAACATCTGGTGTGATTTCCACAGTGTTCCCTGAATGTTGGCATTTTATACTCTTTTTGAAAGATTATTTGTGCAGAATCTAACCAGCCCAAGGAAAAAGTTCTAAAGATACACCGAGGTCAAAGCAATCCTTCTCACACTAAGTTCCATGGGAAAATTAATGCTGTAGGGCTTCCATGATATACAAAGGTTTAACCTATTTTCTCTCTATTTGGAATGCTACTTGCTATAGACCTTCCTTTGAAAGAATGAGAAACTAGTGATTCAAATAGTACATCTGTAGCACTTCCTTCCCAGACATCTATCAAGAAAGATGAGACCTGCCATGAAGTCTACCAAGCCCACTCACACGTTGAAAATGACAATCATCTTCTTTGTGTCCTTTCCTTACATACAAAATATAGGAAATATAGATGAGATCAAAGTCTAATTAAATCCACTTACATAAGAAATGGAGGCCAAAACCAACCAGCAATCAAAATAAGCAAAGAAGGAAAAAATACTAAAAGAGATTATGCAAGATTTGCAACACTGCATTCATGAAGCAAGAAGGCATGCTTTAATTAATAAATATTGGCCAAAAAAAAGAACATTTGGAAATCATAAATGTGTTAGCAGAAATGAGAAAACAGGCTCAGTGCCTGTGGCTCAAGTAGCTACGGTGCCAGCCACATACACCAAAGCTGGGTTCAAATCCAGCCTGGGCCTGCCGAACAACAATGACAACTACAACCAATAAATAGCTGGGTGTTGTGGCGGGCGCCTGTAGTCCCAGCTACTTGGAAGGCTGAGGCAAGAGAATCACTCAAGCCCCAGAATTGGAGGCTGCTGTGAGCTGTGATGCCACGGCACTCTACCGAGGGGGATAAAATGAGACTCTATCTCAAAAAAGAAAAAGAGAAAACAATAGAACAATTGGGGATGTAAATTGAGTCTATGTGCTGTGCAGCACATAAAAAATAAAAAAAGTGAAGAAAAGCAGTAAAATGTTTTTCTAAAAATTTCACCCCAGAAGTTCTAATATGTGAATCAGATTTCCAGAAAGAGAAATTCAGAAAAAAGAATCATCAGAGAAATTCCCCAACAGGAGGATCATTTTGCAACAACCCATTGGATACTCAACACACTGGGAAAAAGTGGACTCGGACTAAAGGTACACCCTCATAAAATTTTTAAATCGAGGGAAGAGAATAGAAAATTTAAACAAGTGCCAACAGAAAGGATAATGAATCGGAGTATCCAAGAGCAACACTGGAAGCTTAAAGACAACATGATGTTTGTGAGATTCAGAAAAGGAGATGTAATATGCAGAGAGAGGGGAAAGAATGGATAACGGTGAAGGGAGGTCCCAGGGTGACAGGCTCGCAGCTGTCCTAGGAAGCAGCTAGGGCTGAGTGAAACAGGACAGGAGGCTCCCGGGAGGATGTCTGGAAGAGAGTGAAGTGAATAAAATACTGCTCCGTTTAAAGGTATTAAGGGACATCTTAAGCAACTGGAAGAGATTTAAAGGATATACTACATGGAATCAAATGAGGAGGATTAACTTCAGGGAAAAACACTAGCAAAACAAAATTGATCGCATTGAGCCACGTGGTTCTCCCAGGAATTCATTTTCCACAGTCTGAATAAGTAACTGAATATTTACATATTGTTGTAAAGTGTAACTGGAATGTGTCACTGATGTGTGTGGGAGCTGGAGTGGTGCAGAGTACAACAGTACTCACTTTTTTTTTAACTATTATTTCACTTTTATTATTAGGAAAAGAGGCACAAAGATTATAAATGGCACGTCCAATGTCACATAATTACTTAGAGGAAGAATCAGAAAAAACTTAGGCTTCCTAATTATTTGTTTTTAATTTTTATTTTTTATTAAATCATAGCTGTGTACATTAGTGCAATCATGGGGTACAGTACTCACCTTAACAGACTGCAAAACACAAAGGCGCAGCCAGATCAGCTGCAGTTTAGAGATGTGGAGATAAGGAACTGAAAGAGATGCGGGAGCTGCCCTGGCCTGTCAATGCACCGCCCCTTCCCTCACTCTCTGAGCGCCCTGCTGCAGAATCTGTACTTGCAGGGCTCTTTCTGAATCTCTAATCCTTTCACACCTGAACATCTATTCAATTTTCATCTCTCACTCAATTGTCACTTCTCTACAAAGGACTTCCTGAACGTACAGAATTTCCAAATCAGTTCAGGTTCTCCTGTTTTGTCTTCTAATGGCATCGTGCATTCCTCTTTGTGAAATATACCGTGTTCCTAATCGTACCTGACACTGTGAGTTCAGAGACCACGTTGGATTTGCCATTCATTGCTCCCCTCACCCCCAGAATACTGAGTGCAACAAAGTGGGTGCTGATTAATGAGTATCTGTGGAAAAACTGAATTAAATACTACAGCTAATTAATTAACACAAATCTGCAAACTATGAGCCAACTTGAAATATTATGAGTTTAAAAACCTTAAGTAACATATTTAAAAATAAAATTTAGCCATACATTAAAGAATTAAGAATACCACATTCAGCAACATTTTTTTTTTTTCTGGAATGCATCTGTTAAGAGGATAGATCTAATTAGCATAACATTTAAGAAACTTAGTACAGTGTCAAAGATGGTTAGAATTCAAATATAATGAAGACTTACATAAGGTCATTGGATATCAAGACACACAAGTTTAAGAAAAGAAATATATGATTACTCTGCCACCAGAAACGATGTGGTTGTCTTCATTCTCAGAAAGATCAGATATACACATCATAATTTAAAAAATTATATTAAAAAATAATTAAGAGAATAACTATGAGAGACCAAGTATTATCATAACATTTAATGGCAAAAAACTATGGTTATTCACTTTAAAATAAGGAACTTAAAAAGGGCTTTTTTTCTCAATAATTATTTAACATTGTTGTTTGTGTTATAGAAAGTACAATGGAAAGACTGGGGGGGAAAGCAACTAGAAAAATCTTTCAATAGGATCAAATTCTTCCAGTACCTAGCTGTAAGACCAGTTAGAAATATATAGTGGAAAATATCCTATTTAAGTGAAAACCAGGAATAACCTCACATAAAGGAGTAGTGAGAAGTATTGTAAGACAGAGAAGTTTCTGGTACCCTAATGAAACATCAAAGAAAAATAAAAAATTTTACCAAAGAACATAAAATACGTAGCCAATATGAAGATAGGCTCTATATTATAAGGAGAAGTAATTTCCTGAGACTAATTAGTTTAACTTAATGAAATTTAATTAAATATTGTAATTATTATTTTTTAAAACTCAGTAATAAAGTTACAGATTAATTATTTTTGAACATGATAATATATATCTATCTTGCCCCAATTTCCAGCATTATCTTTAATTGAGAAACACTAGAAGTCTTCCTAATTAAATAAGGAAAATGAAAAAGATACTACTATTATTATCTGACATTTTACTGGAAGTAAAATGGAAGAAATTAAAGCCATAAAAATTGAACAAGACATAGAACTATCGCTATTTGACAGTCTGTAAGAGAATTCGGTAAGATAACAAGGCATAAAATGAACATGCAGAGATTAATGTCATTTATATAATCAGAATCTAAATTAGCAAAAAAAAAGCCTCAATTTCCAATAGTCACAAAAAAATATAAATTACCAATAAAGGAACTTAGCTATAATTGTGTAAAATCTTTATGAAAAAAATTTTAAAATACTACTAAAGGGCACTGGAGAATACTTGCTCTTGTTTGAAAGTTCCAACAGCAACATTATGTCGTTATCTATACACTATTTACTTACTTATTTCAGAGGTAAGGTCTTACTGTCACCCAGGCTGGAGTGCAGCAGTACAATCATAGCACAGTGTAACAGCAAAAACCTGGGTTCAAGCGATCCTCCTGTCTCAGCCTCCTGAGAAGCTAGGACTGTAAGCGCATGTCACCACAACTGGTGAGGTAGTGTCAGGGTCTTGCTACATTGCCCAGGATAGTCTTGACCTCCTGGCCTCAAGGGATTCTCCCATCTAGGCCTCCCAAAGTGCTGGGATTATAGGCCAGAGCCACAATGCCTGACTTCATAAGCTACTTAATGGTGCATTCTACAAGCATACATGTCAAATCTACTAAGTGCAGAGTATAAATGTCTTAACACAATAATCAAGAAAGTACGGTGAAGGCTATGTTAACCAGTCTGATGTAAGTATTTCAAATTGTATATAAAACCAGCACATTGTACCCCATAAAAGCAATAATGTACACAGCTATGATTTAATAAAAGAAAAAGATGAGAAGTAATAAAAATTCAACTTGAAAAAAAACTAAAGAACTGATCACAAAATAAATAATAAAAAATGAACAAAAATATGTAGAAAAGTCTCTACAAATAAAAACAATATGGGAGAGATACTATTAGATGCTCAAATGTGTTATGAACCGTGAACAGGTAAAACAATAGGAAAGCCCATAAATGGAACCATGGTACTAAAGCAGAAAGTCCAGAGTCATACACAGCGGAAAACAAGATGGCATATCCAATTAGTGCAACTAGGAAGGTGGGATAATTTCATATTTAAATAGGCAAAAACAGTTGGATCTATACCTGAAGTCATATAGCAGGATAATTCCAGAGGAATCAATAATATATACTTTAAAATGACAATAATAACAATATTAAATGCAATCATCAAATTTCTTCATATTAATAACTTTAAATAAAAGAAAACCTTCCTATCACTCAAATGTCAGAAGCCATAAAAACAATTGACATAATTTAATCACATTTTTTAAATCTGAGAAAATGCAAAAGACAACAAATTGGAGGAAATTTTAACTCATACCACAACATCTTTTGATTTTTTTCTTTATTTATAAAGAGCTCCTAGAAAAAAAACTTTTCAGTAAAAACTGAGAAACTAGTTTGGAAAATTGTCTTGGACTGTAAACCGATTTCTGGAAAAGAGAAGAAACAAGAATGACAAACATGAACAGATGTTTAGAGTCATTCCTAAAAGGAAAGAGGTAAATGTTATATCAGTTTTCACTTTAACATTAGCAAAAATCCAGACATTGGATAACATACAATGTCGTGGAGGCACAGGTGCGCTTGTGCATTACTGGAGAGAGTATAAATTTATATGATCCTATATGGAAAAGAATTTGGCAAGATCTATCAAAATTGGAAATGTTTGTGCTTTTTGGCTCCACAACTCTCTTTCTAGTAAATGATTCCACTGACATACTTGGTCTTGTGCTAATTTGTATAGGTATACATTTTCTCACTTGGTATTGTTTGTAAAAGCAAAAGATTGACAAAACATTAATTGTAAATGCATAAAATGCAACCAAATAATAAAATGAATAAAGATCATGTTCATATACTAAAACCAAGATGTCTCTAAGGAATGTTAAGTGATAAAAGTGTCTTTTAAATAGGTTTTGCGGGATTAAAAAAGGACACATACTAAGTAAATATTAATGCTTACTTGCTTTTGGGGGTAGGATGGTATGGAAACCAAAGAGATGGCAGATAAGGATGGGAAGGAGAAATTTAACCGTGTGTCTTTTAATATGCATGGGTTTTGAGCACCACGAATGATTAAAAAAACTTATTCACATAATGAAGAATAATTTTAAATTTATCAAGAAAAATAAATTAAAGGGAACAAACAAAATTGTGAACAAGTTGCCTTCTGCATTGGGTAGTAAAATGGACTGTAAATCAGAGTCATTAAAACGGGTTGCCATGGTCAGTAAATGTAGATAAGACTATTCTCTAAATTATAATGAAATTAATGGACAGCAATGTAAGAAAAAAACATTTAGATCCCTACCTCATACCATATTATAAACTAATTCTGCAGAGCAAAAGAAAAAAATTAACACTTTTGATAACATCTAGTGACAAGAGAATTCTAGGTATTGTTTATGAGGGGAGAATCTATGTCCAAAAACCATTTAAAACATTTGTGAATAAGCCAAATTAGAAATCCCTCAGAGAAGAGCCCTTTCAGAGCCGTCTCTGTTTCAAGGACCAATAAAAAACACTATGTCAAATCAGTTCTCCCTAGGCAAGTAAACAAGACTTCTGTTGCTTATGCTGCAATCTATTTTTCTGACTAAAAATTCACAGCTGTTTTCTGTTGTCTATGTGAATTCCCCAGCAATCTTAGTTTACATTATTTTTAAATTTAATCATAAGCAGATACCAAAGTGGTTCTTGAAATTGGCCTGTCTTTCCTGTACTGATGATCATGGGCATTTTCCTTAAAGGGCTCTTGATTTGCACTTGAACTCCACACAGATTCTCAACATGTGATGCCCTTTAATGGACTCTTTTCATCCGTTATCAGTTTTCTTCATAAATTCATATTTTGTAGATAAAAGGAATGCGTTTAACTATTTACCTTGCACGTTAGGAAAATAATTACAAAAAAACCTATTTTTGCCTTAGCATTTCTTTTTTTCTTTCCTTTATCTACTAACCTTCCTTTCTCTCAAAAATTTTACTCATGACCCTCAAATCTGGAAATTATATGGGAAGAAAAATCTTTGCAAACAAATAAGATGTCTGGATACACCTGGATATATTTCTCCTACTTTGTTTTTTGTTGTTTTCTCATTTGTTTATTTGGTTGGTTCTTTGGGGTTTTTTAATTTTTAATTTTTAATTATGTTCATAGGGTACATGTGATGTTTTGATTACAGGCATAGAGTGTATATCAATCAAATCAATGTAATTGGACTATCCATCTCTTCAAGTCTTTACCATTTCTTTGTGTTGGGAACATTCCAATTCCAGTCTTGTAGTTTTTTTTTTTTTTAAGTGCATCCTTAGTTTAGATTATAGTCACTTCATTGTGTAATCAAATATTGTTCATTCTAAGTGGCAGGTAATAATAATAATGAATGCTGGAGAAGATGTAGAGAAAAGGGAAACCCTCATACACTGTGGGTGGGAACATAAGTTAGTGCCACCACTATGGAAAACAGTATAGAGGTTCCTCAAAAAACTGAAAATATACCTACATATTACTCAGTAATCTCACTTCTAAGTATATATCCAAAATAAAGAATATCAACATATCAAAAAGATATCTGTACTCCCATGTTTATTGCAGTACTCATCACAATAACCAAAATTTGGAATCAATCTCAGTGTTCATCGGAGGATGAACAGGTACAGTAATTCTTTCTTTCTTGAAAGAAATATGTACCAACACATGATGCAATATTGCATAGCCATAAAAAGAATGAAATCCTGCCACGTGCAACAATGTGAAAGGAACCGGTGAGTGAAATAAGCCAAGCACAGAAAGACAAATCTGACATGTTCCCATTCATGTGTGGGAGCTAAATATTAAAACAATTGATTTTGTGAAGGGAGCTAAATATTAAAACAATTGATTTTGTGAAGACAGAGTGGTTATCAGAGGCTGGGAATGGTAGCCAGGAGGGGAGAGCAAAGTCGGGATGGTGAATGGGTGTGAAAATATAGATAGTTGGTTCTTTGTTTTAATAAAGCAGAACCAGGGACTACAGGTTGGGTCAAAAACACATACTTGGGTTTAATCCCCATATATTTACCTGCTTTATGTGTGATCACACGCACATTCCTTAAACTTGTTGAGATCAATTCCTATCTACAAATGGGGGATGTTAACACCCACCTCACACAATTGTTATGAGGATTAAGTAAAATAGCTTTACTGTAAAACTAACTGCATTAGTTCTAACAATAAATCTCAGGTGTTTATTTCCTAAATATCTTAGCATTTTGGCGATTGTGAATAATGATGCTGTTTCCTCTGGAAAGGATGCTATGAAAAGTGAATCAGTGGCCTCAGCAGCCTAGTGTGAATACCTGTCTGTTGTCGTGCAATGCTGCTGTCATTCTTTTGATGTATGTCATAGAAGTTTATTCTAAACCCTAAGCCAGTAATGTTTTCTCAAGCTATAATTCCACAGGGATGCTTCAGGCAGAGGCTGAGCTCTTGGAAACCATCTTCTCATTTCAGAAACCATACAGGATGTTGCACAGCTGCCCGCAAAGAGATGTTCTCCTGCACGGGGTTGGTGTAATCTTTAGGAAGTTAACCTGTGAAAATGGGTTAGAACCAGTCAGGAAGATTAGGAAATGGATCGCAAGTAACAAATTCACTCTGGGTGAACCCACCCAAAGAGCCTGAATGGGAAAGCCAGGGGACAGAGTGGTGCCCCGGAAGTGGTCCCTCTATGCATTGCTCCCCCACGGGAAAAGACTTGCTTCAGGTTTGCACAACTGCTCCTCGGTGTGCCCTTCTTGAAATCACATGTGTAAACTGTGTGGATCAGTGATTTAAATGTTGGATTAAATACATGGCTGGTCACAGGAGTAATTTCTGTGGATTACCCCTAAGTTCAGACATAGAAACCTAATTTTCATGATGCACTTAGCAAAAGTCATTTGGCCTAAGCCAGCTGATTTCTGACTGAAGCAATACACATACACTGGTGAAGCTAAGGATTTTCAAGGCATGATGAACAGCAGATATTACTAGAAGCCTATAACGAAGAACCATGGGCCAGGCACGAGTGGTGCTTCTCCCACAAGGAATGAGTAATGGAGTGCTCAGAGCTGACTCTGGGCTGTCTCGGATATGACGGATGGTACATATCAATACAGTGATATTCTTCTACCTATTTTGGCTGATGAGAGACAGGGGTGCATGCAGAACTGAAATACCACAGAAAATGGGAGGAATTGCTTTAAGATAAAGAATGCAAATAGGCCATCTTACTCTAAACCCTGTGTGTTCCTGTGTCTTCCTCCTGGAGGTTTCCTAGCCAGAGAAAACAAAGGGAAACATGGTGGGATTGGAGAGGTAGGGAGATGTCTTGGCACCTGGCTTCAGTGTACATATTGAAAGAATGGCATTGCTAATAAACTTACAGAGAAAATAAACTATCTAATAGAAAAAAAAAGGAGAAAAACTCAAAACACATAATTGTTCCTTTGAAGAATAACTCACAAGGCACAATTGCCCCTTGTTTGATTAATAACCTGGGGCTTAACTTGTTGTTTTTTAAGAATAACCAGGTGTGGTTAAATCATTTTATTTGAAAGTTTATTTTCACAGCACATGAAAAGAATTGAGAAGATAGAGTATTAACATGCCCTCTCACTCCTGCTCTTTTTTTTTCTTCTTTTTATGAAAGGGGGTGCACCATTCTTGGAGGTGCTGCGATTCCAGGTCCAGGTCAATGCATGGAGTGGACAGAGCTAGCTCTTATTCCAACTCCCTGCTACAAAAAATCCTTTTAATGTAATATCCTTGAATAGAGGGCATATCAGATATTGAAATGATAAGAACAAATACTACACCTGATTTTAGCCAAAAGGCCAGAAGCAATAAACTTCTGCTCTTGCCAGAGCATATTCCAAGAACCCTGATAAGCCAGCCTCACAGAGAAGAGGAAAAAATTAAAAAGAAAGGAAAAACAAACACAGCCAAGTTGCAGCTGCTTCTATTATCAGCTTGCAGCAATCACTTTTTTTCTTTCTCTTTACACCCATGAAAACGCGAAGCCCCTTATTCTCAGAACTGGCATTTCCCCTTTTCTCTCATGATGTGCCCTTCCCACCCTCGGGAAGTAAAACAAACTTGCTTTAAAACTAAATGTTTTCACACAATAAACGAGAAAATCCCATGAAGGTTATACCGAACAGTTAGATGAAAAGATTTCAGATGGTATATGAAGCCCGCACACTCTACCCCGTGATTGCACTAATGTACACAGCTATGATTTAATAAAAA
The DNA here is from genome assembly GCA_963574655.1 of Perodicticus potto. NCBI lineage: Eukaryota > Metazoa > Chordata > Mammalia > Primates > Lorisidae > Perodicticus > Perodicticus potto. Next base: position 10,666 of record CAUYRH010037797.1, on the reverse strand, counting down.
ATTAAAATTTAAATTAAAAAAAAAACTATTCTAATCTTTGTGTCATGAAGTCTTTCTCAACTGGTACTACAAGCTCCACCCTAACACATGTGATTACAGTTCACAGCACCCTTTAACATGCCATTTTAAAGCATTCTGTGAAATGAAGCCAAGAGTTACACCAATGGATATCCATGAGGTTGAGGAAAGTGATAGACTCTTATAGATTTTACTTTTTAAAGAAATTAAGTCTGAATAAAGTCATTAAGAGATCAACTTACAGAAATAAAATGTGTCTTAAAAACGGAGAATATTCAAGAATAGAAAAAAAAAGAATCCAATATACTCAATATTATTATGAAACCAATATACAAACACTTACACATTCATATGAATGATAAAACACAAAGATAGTCCTGAAAGAAAGAGGGGAGAGATGGAGAGGGGAGGGGGGAGGGAGGGGGAGGGAAGGGGAGGGTGAGGGGAGGGGAGGGAGGGTATTTGGTGGGATCTCCCCCAATGTACATAATGCAATGGTACATTTCAAAACAACTAAGAGTATATTATAAACGTCTTACCACAAAAATAAGTAAGGTGATGATTATATTAATTAGTTTGATTTAAGCATTCCACATTTTATATCAAATCATAATATTGTATCTGTAAGTTATGATTATGATTTACATGTTATGATTATGATTTACGGTTATGATTTAATAAAAATTAAGTAAATAAAATAGAGAATACATGTTTATCAATTCCTTTTGTTCAGTTTTTAAATAAAATTATTATTGGCTTATTGATCTAAATTTAGGTTTAGAGATGAATTGCAAAGATATTAGAGTTCTCATGTATCCTGCACACAGTGTCAACTAATGTTAACTTCTTACGTTATTATGGCACATTTATCAGAGCCGATGACCCAATAAATCTAAATTATTGTTAACTAAACTCATGCTTTCATTACTTTTCATTTTCATTTCAAAACATCTTTTTTCTGTCCCAGGATTCCATCATCTTGCATTTAGTCATCATGTCGCCTTTGGCTTCTCTTGGCAGTGGCGATTTCCTGCTCTTTTGCTCTTTCTCATGGTTTGACAACTTCTAGATTAGTGGATGGATATTCGGCAGAATTTCTTCTCCATTGGAGTTTGTCTAGTGTTTCTCTCATCATTAGACTATGGTTCTGAGTTTTGGACAGTGAGACAAGAAAGGTGAAATGTCCTTCTCATCACATCATATCAAAGATGCATAGTATCAAATTATCACTGAGTAAGTTAACCTGTATTACCTAAGTAAGGTGGTAGTTGCTGGGTTCTCTATGGCAAAAATACATTATTCCCTCTTTTCCATGCTGTACTCTTCGGAAGCAAGCCACTAAACATAGACCACTTAAGGAGTAGGGAGTCACACTCGTGTCCTTGAAAGGAATAATATATATGTATATTATTTGGAATTCTTCTATACAGAGATTTTTCTCTTCTTCCCATTTTTTAAATTCATCATTTATTTATATTAGAATGAACTCATGGACATTTATTTTACACTTAGAGTTATAACCCAACACTGCTTTATTTATTTTGCTGCTTTAATTGTCCACATTTGGCTATTAGGGGATGTTTCAATTGGCTTCTGTTCTTTTTTCTTTGACAAACATCCATTATTTTGTTTTGAGAGCACTATTACTTTCTGGCACTAATAGATGTCCCAGGCTCATGCCATATCCTCTCCAACCCAGCATGAGCTTGGTTTTTAGCCTAGTATGTTATTCTAAGCACTCTATATTTTCATATTTTGGATTCTGTTAGCACTTAGGGGAAATGATGTCTTTGCAGACTAGTTTTTACCAAACTTAGTCAACATAAAACAATGCTCTTAAATATATTCAATAAAATATATCATTATATCCAAAATATTTTACTTTCATCTGGTATGAAGTATATTGAGGAATCCTTCAAAATGCTCATTTTGTGGGAGGAAAGAAGATATTATTCAACCTTCCTTGGTAGCAGAGAATATTTCTTACCAGAAAAATAAGAAAATAAATAAGCAGAGAAATAAATACGATGGGTAAAATTACGAAACCAATAAAATGAGTAGAATTGTACGATAAAAACCTATCAGGAGGGGTTAACAAAATCTAGGTGGCTTGGGTGAGAGTAAAGTGAGCTGTGAGGACAGAGGATCCACAGAGCTCACAGACAGGAGACAGGATGAAATGTAGGCACCACTGGGCAGATTTGGGGGATCGAAATTGTCTGTCTTTGGAGATCTTCTGACTGAAAATAAGCAAGGTCAGCTAGAGAAAGCATTAATTTTAGAGGTCATCTCTTCAATCTAGAATTAAAACAAAAACTTTCTTAGAACCCTTAATATCATATGATGTATAACCACAGTCTGAGCACATTATTAATAAAATATTAATTTTACTGTCCAATCAGTCATCATTACCTACCCCTGGGCTAGGACTTTTCTAGGGACTATGAATACAGCACTGAGTGAAACAGATAGAATCTTTGCATTGGGGACATTTGCATTCTACGAGGAGACAAAAACAAAATCATAACAATAGTAATACTAGATGAAGAAGAAGAAAAAAGAAAAGGAGGAGGAGGAGGAGGCCACACCATCCTGCTGTGGTTATAAGTACTAAGAACAAAAACAATAAATTGAAGTTACAAAATGACGGGTGGAGGGTACAGTGGTTAGAGCGGCAGTTCTTAACTTATGGGTCGTGACCCCATTGTAACAATGAAAATACATCCTGCATATCAGATATTTACATTATGATTCATAACAGTAGCAAAATGACAGTTATGAAGTAGCAGCGAAAATAATTTTGTGGTTGGAGGTCACCACAACATGAGGAATGGCATTAAAGGGTCATGGCATTAGGAGGCATTAGGAAGGTTGAGAACCTCTGGGTTAAAGAACATCTCTCCAAACAGCATCTGAGCAGAAACCTAAGGGTGGGAGGAAATACATGTAGCTAAGTAGAGGGAACGAATTCCAGGCAGAGGAAAAGCAAAGGCAACCACCAAACCAGTGGGGCAAGGGGGTCATGGAGAGGAGAAGCAGTCTGTCATGTCTTTGGGATCTGGGAGAAATGGAAAGCCATTGGAGGAGTTTTAAAATAGAAATTACATGATCTGGCATGTAAAGCCCATCTGGCCATTTTATATATTAATAGATAAGACTGGGAGACTGAAGGGGAGTAGAGGAAATATTTAGGAGACTATTCAATAATCCAGACAAGAAGAAATGGATAAAGATGATTGGACTAAGGTATACTTGACAGACTTTGAGGATGATTTAAGTGTGGTATATGACAGAAAGAGAGGAGATAAGGATTTCTCCAAGGTTTGGGGTCTACTAGAAGAACGGAGTTTCCATTGACTAAGATGGAAGAGGAAGAGAATGTGAAATGAAGTTTTGAACTTGCTAATTTTAAGAAGCCTGTTAGATATCCCATGTAGACAATGGCATAATCTGTCTGGAACCCAGTAGATAGTCTGGAGAGATGCATATGTACACATTTTTTTTTTGTGATTTATATTGACACAAAATAGTTATACTTTTTAAGTATGTGGGATTTGTTAACATCATGGGTAATGATCAAATCAGGGTGATTGAGATATCCGTCACCACAAACATTTATCTTTTCTGTGTATTGGAAACATTCCAATTCTTCTCCTCTAGATATTTTGAAACATACAATAAATTATTTATTTGACTATAATTTCCCTACCATACTATCAAATACTGGAACTTATTTCTCCTACGTAACTGTATTTTGTACTCACCAACAAACTTCTCTTCATCCTCCCTGCACCCCCGACCCTTCCCAGTATCTGATAAACACTATTCTACTCTCTGCCTTCATGAGGTCCACTTCTTTTAGCTCCCACACATGAGTGAGATCACGAGATATTTGTCTTTCTGTATCTGCTTATCTCACTTAACATAACAACCAGTAGTTCTATCCATGTTGCTGAAAATGCCAGGATTTCATTCTTCTATGGCTGAAAATTGTGCGTATATCCATATATCACATTTTCTTTATGGTCATGTAGATGGATTCTGTCTCTTAGCGATCGTGAATAGTGTTTCCGTAAACATGCGACTGCAGATGCATCTTTGATAAACTGCTGTCCTTCCTTTTGGATATCGACCCAGCATTTGGATTGCTGGAGCATACGGTAGTTCTGTTTTTTGTTACTTGAGGAACCTGCATCCTGTTTCTGTAATGGCTGAGTTACTTTCCATTTCCAACAACAGTCTACCAGTGTTCTCCTTCCCCATATTCTCATTAACATCTTTTTTTTTTTGTCTTTTTGATAGTAGTCATTTTAATGAAGGTAAGATGATGGCTTATTGTGGTTTTGATTTACATTTTCCTGATCATTAGTGATATTAAGCATGTTTTCATGTATCTGTTGGCCATTTATATGTCTTCTTTGAGAAATGTCTATTCAGGACTTTGGAGATATAAATCTGGAGTCATTAGTATATAGACGTCTTTAATTTTTTATTTAATATTATAAGGAAGCTGCTTCTGGATGTGTGTGAAATCAGTAAATCTTTTTCAAGCTAACTTACTACCTCACTAGTGTTACTATAAAACAGTCCATGCACAATAATATACTCTCCCTAACCATAGGCATTTTGCTCATGAGCCCACTGAGAAAGCATTGGAGTTGGAGAGAAAGACTGATATCCACAAATCATTTGTTTTCCTGATTATTCAGAGTTTTATCTGAAGTGGAGGACATTAACAAAGCATTTTTCCATTTTTATGGAAAACATAGTCTCTCTCTCCGAGATATCCATCCATATGCCTCTTTCCTCTTACCTGTCCCTTGCTGTCAATTCTCCAGTTCTATTCTTTCCAAACCCCTGATCATTTGGGCATTCTGCTAGCAAGACAGTATAAATTGAACTGTCATATCACCTGAACTCCTGTGCAAAGTGTGCGGCCAGCTCTACCCATGAGGTGATTTCTCTGTCTTTTACAGCCATCTTTTAATGGAGTTGTAATGCTACAATAATGCTCGTATAGCCAGTGCTGTCAGATCGTATAAAATCAGCCATTAAGTGAACTCTCTTTTTCTCTTCTTTATTCAGCTGGTCATAGGAGAATCCTTGGGTGGCTATAGGTATAGTTGATGTGAATGTGGCTGTGAGGTAGGAGAAGGCACGCCAGGATGTCTTCCCATCCGATCTCCAGTCTCATGTACACTGTCCCCTCGTGATGATGGAATGCCACTTGGAGCACCGATTGTATAGCAAGATAGATCAGATAATGCCCAGTTTGTAATGGTCATCTCAGGTCATCTGGTCACAATGGGTCTCCCGGTTTAGCATTTAGTCTCAGTCAGGGTCCACTTGCAAACCAGAAATTGTTTCTCAAAACAAGTGATTTATAGAAAACTTCACAGCATTACCAGCTGGTCTGAGGGACTTGACTATGATTCTCTTCTCAGGGCTTTCCACAGGCTTGTCAGCATCCCATTCTGCCATGGACGCTTAGGCTAACACCAACTCTCCTTGTACCTGAGCCTGAACCAGGTAAAGAGACTTTCTTCATCTGTAGTTTATACAAAGCCTTATGGATTTATAGTCAAGAAGGTTAACACTTACCCTAATATGTACTTATATCTATAAATTTTCGAAAGTTCAAAGATGCCAGTGAGGCTGCTTCCATCCTCATGGCCTCCAGTGCAGCATCTTATTATACTTTTTCATTTTAGATGGAATATTGCAACATGCCATTGAACTATTAGATCCAAGAAATTTCACTGAGATGGTAGTCCCTAAATTTAGGTATGATCCTGTTGCTGTTGCTTGTCTGGGTGCTTTTCTATTTGTTTAGTGACTTAACAAAATTATTTCAGTGACGTCTGTGTCCCCGCCAGTGCACAGGTTCTGAGGTTGCTCTACAGAGGACATACTTGGAGAAGACACAGAATCTTCCTGTGGATTTTTATGAGCTCACGTTGTCTGTTTCTGTGGTCTTCCTGATAAATTTCTGGTTAATCTTACCATACGGATATCACACTCAGCTATTAGCATCCACTAATTGCTAGTTGGTTGCTCTATTGAGTTTGACAACCCGGAGGCATGAATTGCTCCACAGTGTGATCTGATGAGAGTCAGGCCCCTTTTATGTTGGTCTATGAGGAGTGTCCAACCCTACGAGGGCTCCTCTAAGCTCTTTCTGGAGTTCTCTCTGATAAACTCCAGTTTATCTACATCTCACCCGTTGCTGTTAATATCATGAAATCACCAGCCTCTTTCCCTTTGTTCACCACAAAGAGTCCCATGTTTTAGATAGTGAACTTCCTCCCACTGTTACCTGAGTAAAGTCAGTTCCCCTAGAGCTTCAGAGCTCTGGGTTCTCACAGCCTCATCCTGAGCAGAATCCTGCACAGCAATGGAGAGGCAGCAAGAGCAATGTCCCACTTCTCCTTCATGGACCTACACCGCTACTTTTAGAGTTTTGGTTAAGTTGTTTCTCTGGGACAGATTCTACTGAGCTCCTCACATAGCTGTTCTAGATTTCAAGATCTGTGAATTCATTTTATCATTGTTATTGTTGTTATTACTATTGTTTTGAGATATAACTCATATGCCATAAAATTGATCTATTAACAGGTATAAAACTCACGGGTTTTATATAATCACAAAATTTTGCAACCATTAATATTGCCAAATACCAGAATATTTTTATTAGCCCCCAAAGAAACTGTCCGTTACCAGTCACTTCCCATTCCCCTGAGCCCCGATAATAGCTCTCTATGCCTATGGATTGGCCTATTCTACACATTGCATATACATGGCTTTGTATAATATGTATATAAGGCCTTTAGTTTATGGCCTGTGTCACTTAATGATGATTTCAAAGTTCATCCATGTTGTAGCGTGTATCAGTACTTCATTAGTTTTCACGGCTGAATAAAAATCCTTTGTGTGGATATAAGAATATACATTTGGTTTATCCACTCACCGATTGACGGTCACATGATTTTTTTATATACATTGCTTTCATGAACAATGACGATATAAATGTTCATGAACAAATTTTTGTGTGAACATGTTTATGATTGCCTGGAGTATTTATAGCTATACAATTTTATAGTCACACCAGTGACATCCGTGTATGAAGGCTCCAATATCCCCCCATTGGTGCCAACACATTATCTGTCTGGCTCAATTATAACATCCTAGTGTGTTTGAAGTGATTATCTCATTGTGGTTTGAATTCTCATTTCCCTAATGACTAATGATGTTTCACATCTTTTAGTATGTTTATTGGTCATTTGATATCTTCTTTGAAGATAGATCTATTCAAATCCTTTGCTCATTTTTAATCAAGTTATTTGTATTTTTATTGTTACATTCTAAGAATTCTTGATATGGTCTAAAAACTAGGTCCTTACCAGTTATGCCAATAAATAGTTTGCCCTATTCTGTAGGTAATGTTATCACTTTCTTGATAGTATTTTTTAAAGAACAAAACTTTAGTTTTGATAAAAAACAATTCACTACCTTTTTTTTTTTTTTTGGCTGCTTGTGTTTTTGTGTCATATCTAAGAAATCATTGTCTGATTTATACTTATTTTTTCTTAAAAGTTAAATAGCTGAAGCTGCAACATTAGAGTGTTTAACTCATTCAATTTTCAGTTAATTTTTTAAGTATGGTTCGAGGTATGGCCCCTGGAGTTGATGGGTTAATGATTGGAGAAAAGTTTCCTTAATGTGTGGAACTACCAGCTCTCTTAACCTTGGCCGGGGAGCTCTGCGTGTGTTTGTGCTGTCAGTTGTTTACAGCTCTGCCCTGGCCTGTATTTCTTGCTTGCACAAAGCCACAAGGTTAAGTAGAAGTGAGAGCTTAGGACCTTCTCGGATGTTTCCAGGGTGATCACAGTGCCCTGGGCATCTAAGAGCTGCACACACATGCACAGCCGTCTAGATGCGCAGGGCTAAGTCAAAGCCTTTTCAGACTTCTCATGAACATCCATCCCATCGTCAAGCTTTTACTTTTAACTTCTTGTTAGCCCAACTCTGTCATTGTCAAACTCTACCATTTGTCTCTGCTGTCATGTACTGTCTCAGGCTACCACAATGCTAAACTATTACCCTGTTGGGTCTTTTTGTTGTTGTTCTTGTTGGTGTTCTTTTGACCAACACCTCTGAGAAAAAAGGGCTATTAACACTAGCAAGCTCCGAATGAGGTCACATAAAGATGCCTTATGTTATGAGTGGTATGTTCCCTGAACCGTGATACAGCCTGGAATAACAATTCTCTGGGAACGGGGCTTTGTGCAATCTCCATCAGCCGCCTCTTCTAGTGTCCGCCAGCCCTCTCTTAATGGGCTTTTTTTGTTTCAAAGCCACAGTGGAGCTGGGTAAAGGGGATAGGATAGGGCAAGTTAAAACACCACAAAACTCACTGTTTTCACTTAGACTCAGCCATTTTTCTTGAATAAACACTCCCCGGGTAGCTGCAAGTCTTTGTTAATTGGTACACCTTTTGGGGACATGATGCAATTATAAGAGGATCCTTATCTAACAAAGGCAATCAGTGTAACCTGGTTCTGTGCACCCTCGATGAATCCCTAGCAATAAAAAAACAAGTTTTGAAAGTCGTAGTTCTGACCATTTTTGCCAGTGTTCTCATTTCTTTTATGAATAAGATAATTTTGGGAGCTCTTTACTCTGATATCACTCACATACATGTATTTTTAATATTTTATTGAGCACATTTTCTCTGTTCTCATTTTCAAGGAAATATTCACAATGTTTATCAGGATAATGTTGCTTAACCAGAAGTTATTCTTTCATTCTCTGAAATTTCCTGTACTAGTTATATTTGTAATTGATTTTGATAAAATAGCATATCTTCTAGGGATTGTCTAAACTCATTATTTAAAGTTAAAATTATTGGTGAACTTTTGGCACATGTATTTATAATTTCTTTATCCATCCAGATTATAATTCTTTTAAAGACAGGAAAGGTATCTGATGAATGTTTGATATCTTACCTGTCCTGAAATAGTTCCAGACATATGAATTGAATTCCATGGACCACTAATTTAAAATAAAATTATGCATTTGGCTATGGAACTTGTTATCAAAATTGTACATACACTATATTTTTTAGAACTGGAAGGTTTGGGAATGATTTCTTCAGATTATATTTAAGGCATTTTCCATGTGATAAGCTTTGTGTGTTCTTATCACTTTTCAGGAGGACTTCCCTGAATTTTTACAGGAATTTAAATATTTTGCATTCCTCAAATTTTATTTACCACAAAGTATTTTATAGCTAGTCTCTTTATATTATAGCCACTGCCTCCCATAGCCCATTAAACAGAGTATCAAGGACATAATTTAATTATATTTCTTTCTGGTAAAAATACTACACTTATCTTAACCACATTAGGCTTTTGGGAACGCAATACATTGAAAAATCAATTAATGTGAATGGATGTTTATTACTTTTAAAATGTAATTGCAATGAAGAAAGCTGATGAAAATACATCCTACGGGAACTGCCAGCCTTTCACTGGTGAAACCCTAAAACATGAGATATATTCTGCTGTTGAAATAATTTGAAATAATTCACATACAAGTACATTGGCACCGCAAACAAGACATGAATGATGTAATGTTTGTCCTTCAAACAGATACTGCTGCTTTCACGCCAAGAAGCCTGCTTCTCCCTGAGCTTCCCTGAAAACTTTAAAATATTCATGGCAAAAGCAGCCATGCCTTTTCTGATCTGAGTAGTGAGAAAGAGAGGTTCTATGTAAGTTGACAGAAGCTTCTCCTGTTTTTGTTTCAAGCGTGTATTTGACTTTGCTGAAAAATGAAAGAAGCAGCTCAGTTCTCTTTCCTTTCTCCATTCTCTCTATCCACACAGGCAGCCGGCACAAAGGAAAATAAAACCCTTCTATGTTTTTAAGCCAAAACTAGCAGAACTATATGTGGGATATTCCTCCTCTATGTCACTGTGCCAAATTAAAAATGAATGCTCTGTCCTTCCCTTCCCTGCCATCACTTCCCCGTGCACACACATTATTTTCTTCCTACTGAACTTAAAGGGATGTAAATGATGAGATATCATGTAAACCTGACCCAATCAGAAGGCTTTTGTTTTTTCCTCAGGAAAACTCTCCTCAATACAGCAAAAACAAACACTTAGAAACAATGACTGCAAACAAACTACCGAAATGATTTCCATATCAAGATGCTAGTGCACCTGTTAATTCCCTGACATAGTCATTTCTTGAGTCAACAGTTAAAAATAAATCCAGCCCCAGTAATTTATTAAATCTTCCATGATAGATATTAACTAGAAGCAATACTTACCTATCTTCTTGCAGAGGTAGTCGGCCATAACTAAGATAGTATTTTGGCAATCCAAAATATAAGTTGCAATGTTGAAACTTATAAACATTATAAGACAAAACAAACTTTATCAAACTTTATCAAATTCTATAAGTTTCACTTGCATAGGGAAATGTTTTCACTTTCTATATGTTCCAACACTGGTCTAAAAGTCTGAGTAAAGATTGAAGATAAATTACAACTTATTTCTACAACTAAAAACCAATTAATTTTTATAATTATTTTGTACTGAGGATTGGTATATGTTCTGATTCCATTCATATCTGAAAAAAAA
>CAUYRH010037794.1:0-27575 GCA_963574655.1 Perodicticus potto | reverse complement strand
CGGGAGTTGCAGCGGGCCCCTGTAGTCTCAGCTACTTGGGAGGCAGAGGCAGGAGACTTGCTTGAGCCCAGGAATTGGAGGTTGCTGTGAGCTGTGATGCCACAGCACTCTATCCAGGGTGACAGCTTGAGGCTCTGTCTCCAAAAAAAAAAAAGAGAAATCAGATGATTGCTGCAATGAAATATTGAGTAGCAATAATAATAATAATGCAAAAAAGTAATGTTCACATTGTTAGATAAGAGTATGTCTATCATAGAATTCTTTGACTCTGAGGTTCAGTATGGAGTTATCTTCTAGTGTGATTTCCTGGGAGATGTTATCAGTTAGTTCCTAGGGACCTTAATTCAATATGTGCCTTAGGGCTGGTGCCCAATTTATCACCTCCAGGATATTGATCTCTTGGAATACTTTTAGGAGGACTTCTTGGTGTTCCTTGCCAGGAGTAGGCTTCTGAGAGTCCTGACTCTGGGAATGAGAGGTTGCCTTCGTATAGCCTTGTGTTGGAGGGTCATTTTTTTCTGGTAGCCTGACTTGCAGAATGCATCCCTCAGGTGTGCTCTGACACCTTCTGTGAAAGAACATTAAATGTCCTCTTCACATAAAGGTCCCTCAAAGATGTTCACATCCTAATCTTTGGAGCATGTAATTATGTGCAGAGAAAAATAAAATTTACAAATGTGATTAATTTAAGGATCTTGAGATAGATTAGCCTGTTTTATTCAGGTGGACCAGTGTAATCACAACAGTCATTATAAGAGGAAGACAAGAGAGTTTAAATCAGAGAAAGGAAATGTGATGGCCAAAGAAGCTAGTGGAGGGAGAGAACCCCTGGGAAGATGAAAGGAGGGGCCTTGAGTCAAGGAATGGAAGGAGCCTCTTAGAAAGGAGAAGGAAAAAATTTCACCCTCCCTGAAGCCTGCAAAAGAAACATCCCTGTCAACACCTTGAGTTTAGACTTCTGATCCCCAGAGCCAAAAGAAGATACATTTGTTTAACTTTTAGCTAATATATTTGTGGAAATTTGTTATAGCAGCAAGAGGAAAACTAATATATCAGGGTAGCCACTGCCTGAACCACTTCAAGAAGGCTGGTCCACCTGCAGGCAGAGATCTAAGTCCTCTCCAGAGGAGGGGGATATTTGATGCAAAACAATTTATTCACAAAACCTTTTAAAATGAAGGAAGCCTGAATCTTCTTCTCTTCATAAACCAATGAATATCTCTTATTTCTGCCAGGGTTCTATGGGTAGCTTGTGTCTTGCTCCACCTCTGTGTCTGTCTCACTTTTTAATAGATAATGAGACTGGCAATACCATAGTTTCTTCTGAATAAATTGAGCCGGCAAAGATCATAGACCTTTGCATATATTTGGGAGATAAGCCACCGTGTAACCTCCAAACCAGAGTCTATCTACTTATACTCTTTACATCCAAATTTCTGTCATATACTTTTTCTACTATGGGAACTTATGAGACTGACCTCAAAGACAGGTCTTCTGAGTCTTTGTCCACTGTTTTTTCCAGTATATCATGATTGCTTCATGTGAACTGGAGTTTCCTGGGACACCTCCATGGTGGGAGGAGTCTTAGGGGTTAGTGCAGAAGGATGCAAAACCCCAAAGCTGAGGACATCTGTTTGGAAATTCTCAGCTTTGGATATTAGTGTTTTCACATTAGCACTTCCCTCATTAAAGGCAGTTACAGTTTTCTTGGCATCCTTTCTACCCTTTTAACTTTTAGGGAGTCCCCAGAAAGGGGTGTTATGACATCTATTTTATAATGAATGATGTCTTGTTGCTTGCTGGGGCACAAAGAATAATCTGCGGGCCCCAAATAAAATTTCTCTTCTGGGACATTTTTTTTGTCTTCATTTTATTCCGTGATACTATTTACTCCTTTTAAAAAACATACACCCAAAGAAGAATTCAGAAATCCCATTGGCTTCTCTGAACACTTTTATGTATGTCCTAATTCTCCAAAACAATAATAATAGTTTCCCCAAATTCCAGGACTTCCTCTCAGAGCACTGTTGATTTAGGCATGAGGCCAAGGATACTAAGTGAACCTCTCATACACCCAGGTGGCTAGTGGCCCATTTTCTATTTTAGAGATACTGGCACTCAAGTCTAGGGCTTTCAACAGAGTTGTTGGCCAATTTGGGGGGAGAATTTTCCACGGTCATTGTTCAAATACCTGAAAAAATTTAGAAGCAATGTTAGATTTGTTTTTATCTGGAGAGCTGTACATTAAACCACTGATTTAGATAGAGGAGATATAGTTCTAATTTAGAAATAAAGGAATTGTCCACAGAGGCAAGAATACTGTCAACTAGAAGTCTTGCTTATATTCTGAAATCACAACTAATTTTTTAATTAAAAAATACTTACCAAGCCATGTGACAGGCATTGTAACACCCCGTGAAGCTGGTACTCTTATTATTTCCATTTTACACATGAGAAATCTAAGGCGCAAAGAGGTCAAGCAACATTTCCCTAAGGTCGTGTAACTTGTAATTGCAGAGCTAAGATTTGAACCCAGGCCATCCACATCCAGGGAACATGTTATTAAAGTGACATTATGCTGCCTCTCAAAGACAGATACCAGGAAGAGAGAGAGGGGGACCAACAGATTTGGTCATTATTAAAGGGTGACTGCCATGGTCACGGTAGAGATAGAAGTTTATGAAGGGGAGAGAATTTAAAACAGTTGACTGAAGATGTCTGACAGAGAACTGCCAAAGTGTGAATACTCCAGTGCACCTCATCATTCAGAAAACAGGATGAAATTTCTACAGTGCAATTAGCTCCCATGGCTAAGTTTTTATTGTGCAGTTCCAACACTCTGACTGCCTCGAGAATCCTAGGCTGTGAGGTTTACATCACATATTCTATAGAGATTTGTGCCAACTGAAAAGGGGCGGCTACTCAGTGACCATGTGCAATTGATGGAAAACTTCATAGGGGCTGACTCAGTAATTTGGAGATAGCAAACAGTAAACAAATGAACAATAAAAAAATCGCTGCTTCAGGCTATTTTGTAGGTTAAAAATTAAATTTACTGTTTGAAAAACTGGTTACTCTCCCATATGCACTGTAAAATTCATGAAAAAAGTGCCAGCGAATAACTTGTTAATCCCTAAATTGTTTGTTTTTTTACCCTTTCACTTCTTACCGGGAAAGAAGAGCTGTACCGGACTCATTTTCGAAGAGGCTACTGTGTACTCTGTGGGCTGAACAATTACTGAATGCCAGGAAGTAGCAGCCGGAATAATGCCTTAAACTTGGATGTGGGTTGTGGGTTGTGGTGTGTAAGCCACTTTCCCAAGCAGTATGTTACTTATGCTCAACAGTCCTGTGGTGTAGGAATTCTCTTTCCCCGACCTACAGACAGCTCAGGCTTGGGGAGGTTCAGAGAGTTGTCAGCAATCATAGCAATCATATGTGGGGTGCAGATCTGGGTCTGCACATGCCATGCCTAGGGCCCTCCTTTCTGCACAGCTGCTACCCTGACTCTTCCCTTTTTGTCCCCGGAGTAAAGTGACCCTAGAAAATTTGCTGTGGTCTCCAGCTGTCTGCAGGCAGAAGAGGCCAGTGTAGGGCTCTTTATCCTCCCTCTGTGGGCCCAAATTGCACCAAACACACCACAGAATAGGTTTCAAAATTTCTGTGGCCCCAGAGCCTAGTGGCTCATCAAGTTTCCTTTGCAATAGATGTCCTGTGGCCATGGGCTTGTTCAAGAATTGGTCCAGCTACTTGGGGCTCACCTAAAATCATATTGAAATCAAGAGTAGAACATCATTCATTTTGACATTTATCTCCTGATAGTGTTGATTTTTTTTTTTTTTAAGACCGAGTCTCACTCTGTGGCCTGGGTGGAGTGCTGAGGGATCGTAGCTCACAGAAACCTCAAACTTTTGTGCTTGAGCAAGCCTCTTGCCTCAGCCTTCTGAGTAACTGGAACTATAGGCATTCACCACTGCACCCAGCTAATTTTTCTATTTTTAGTAGAGATGGGGTCTCACTCTTGCTCAGGGTGGTATCTAACTCCTAAGCTCTATCAGTCTACCTACCTCAGCCTCCCAGAGTGGTAGGAATAAAGTGTGAGCCAGTGTGCCCGGCCCTGATATTCTTTTTGTTGAGGGGACAACTGTGAGTTTTCAAAGACCATAATCTAAAATTTGTCAAGGCATTTGAGGCTGAACTATATCAATCTTGTTTAACTGCTAGACTTTTAAATTCTCTCTCTCATTGCTCCTTGTGCCTCGCCTATGTAAATTAATGGGATAAAACACTGATAAAGACACAGTTCTTTCTTCTAAGTAGCTCATAATCTGAAAAATTTTCAGTCCAACTCCATAGAATTACTAGTAGATTTATAACCAAAAAGCTTAACTCCATGTCTAAATTTCTCATAATGGTGATTAGGCTTTGCCGGATATATTCTAGTTGCTCCTTGATGTCCACCTTCTATCCTTTTCCTCCTGGTCTGTGTCCTTGGAGCTGACATTTATTAACCAGATCAATGGCTTTCCTTGTTTTATGGCTTCTGCTTGTGTTTGCCCTTTGCTTTTCTCCTTGCTGGGCTGCATTTCTCTTGGTACCGACCGTATTCTTTTCCCTAAGACCATAGCTCATGCAGGGGCTTAATTCTAAAGCTATAGCTTCCACTTTTTCTCTAGTTTCTGAGCCTGTCCATACCTAGTCTTCTTAAAGTTGATAAGGATTCCTGGCTGTTACTAGCCTTAGAAAATCCCTTGTTAGTTTCCCTTAATCTTCCCTATAACTTTGTAAATATTTCTTTCTTAAACTCTCCTTGGTCATCTCACTTGAACTTGTCACATGGCACTCAAGGGCCCCTGAGTCATTTAAGACTCTCCATGATCTGGCTATAAATTCTCAATCCAGCCACATCTGTCCAGGCATTTCATTTGTAATCTCTACCTTGACCTCAGAGGACCTCAGAATGGAGTCATATTCTGGAAGGGGCGACTCAATAGCCTGGTGAAGTCTTTCTCATCAGTCAAGGACAGCAAATGCTACTCTGTTTATGGAGACTCATGATTTCAGACCACAGTCAAAATTAAACCTACCTTCTTCTCTGCTTGCTTATAAGAATGTGCTACCATTTGGTGGTTAATAATTCAATCTGGGAATGTTCTAGACTACTTGCTTTGGCTGTCCTCACCCACTCCTTTGCTATGAATGGAAGAGGAGAGGAGAGGAATTTAAAATGAATCAATTGCATTTATCATGCACAATGCTGATGAAAGCATTTATTGAAAAGGCTGAAATTTTTCAAGGATAAACTATGCTTTGGGACTCAGTATGGAAGATGAAGTACATTCTCTTCCATTGACAATGGCTTTCAAGCACTTAACTCTTTTATGCAAACTCTATAATAGCAATTGCTGTACTGAGGGAGAATTCAGCTTAGCTTGAATTGATAGAAATAAAAAGGCATCAAATGGAAGTCTGCTGAGAGAGAACCTCCTTTTACCAGTCACAACTTTGTTTCCAGAGAAGACCTCTGGTATAAGAGATGATGGTTCCAGAAGACAGAATAGGTTGAAGGGGCCCCTTGTCTTTTGCGCCTATGCAATTTGGTGCTTGGGTTTACTTTTCATTTCTTTTACTGACTTACCAGGCCCATGCTCCCTCAGTAAGGTAGGTGCCCAATTTTTTCCTAATGTCAAGCACTTTTTAACATATTTTCAATAGTTAGATATCTTCTTTCCTTACAGCTCAATACTTTCCAAGGAGGTTAATGTTTAACTGTTTTATTGCTGGCAGTTTCCCAACACATCAGTTAGAGGGTGGCTGTCTGCCCCTGGAATCCCTGAACTTGAAGACTCTGTGTAGACTTTCCTTATTATTTGATCAGCGCTGTCACTAATGCAGATCTGTCCCCCACATGAGGAGCGACATTAATTTTATGTTGTTTATGTACTCTTGCCATAAGGTTAAGCAATTCCTACTATTAAGCTTGATGAAATTGCATTACCTTAATGAAATGCACTTTACTGATAAAGAAGAATGTCACTTTCACAAGTGGAAGCACTGTTAGCAAATTTTTATGAGAGAATTCCCAAAATCATATCTTAATTGCTTGGACAGCTGTGTAGTTTACATAACGAGCAAACAATGCCAAGGTTTTTTATTTCCTTTGTCAGCTGTACTGGATGTTAGTATGCATGGTGGACCTTTTTGGGGCCTTTTATTACTTGATTGCAAATCATTCTTCATTGTTGCCCAAATTTATGGAAGGACATTGCTCCCTGAGGTGCCATTTCCTTTCAGGTCTGTAACTGAACATGACTGATGGCGCCAGAGTAACAGTTGCTTATTACGGCGTTCACTGAGCTGTGATTGCTCCAATACTTTATGTTGGCAGATGTGTTTCCCTAGGAACAGCATCTCTGAGACAGAGGTCATTGATCAAACCCCCTCTGGCTGTTCCATTATGTGCAAATTATTGCTAAAAGCAGAGAGGCTGCGAGGGAGGCGGTGTGTACTCATTGCAGATATTGGGGAGGGGAGTCCAAGGGAAAAAAAAAGGCAAGTGTAATGAAGCAGAATAAAATTGCACCTAAACCAGAACAATGTTTTTATAATGTGAATTAATGTGGGAAAAGGGGAAATTAAGTAGCCTGAGAGACATACAATGAAAGAAGAGTTAGATTTTATCATACCGGGGTAACCTCTAAAATTGGGCTTGCTGACAGCAACCTTAGTGGCTGTCAAGGCACCAAGGGGGCATGTGTGGAGGCTGCTGTCCTAACAGGGTAAAGATTAAGTCAGCTAAGTGGCCAATGCATAGCACTTTCTTTGGCCCATTTCCGGCCAAATATTTAGAAAATACTGGAGACATACACAGACATACTCCCTGTCCTCCAGCTTGTCACGGCAGGATAGAAACTATAATGAATTCATGGTACCACCTTTTTCTGTGTAAAATGCACTCCCATGTCCTGCAGCAGCCTGCTCTGTGCAGACTGCTGCTTCCCTCTCTCCAGGGAGCCCTTCCCTCTCTACCACATTGTGGGGGGAGTAAGACAGACATAGGAGCTTCTGAGGCTGCTCACCCTGTGAACTGCCAGGAAGGTTCCTTGGGCCTACATGAGGGTCCTGGTCCCCTCCCTTGCAGCACACGGTGGCCGCCTAACTCTCCAGCATGAGGGTCCTGGTCCCCTCCCTTGCAGCACACTGTGGTGGCCTAACTCTCCAGCCCGGCCACTGCCCCTTCCCCTGATTGTAGCACTGGTGGAGGTCGTTCCAGCCCGCTCCCACCAAATCCAGGATCCTCCTGGACTGCAAGACCATGGTCCTGATGGGCTCAGGCAGGAGGGCAGAGTGGCCACAAGAGGCCTGTATCCTGAGCCATACTATCCTTGTATAATTCTCATCCTTATTTTTCCCTCAAAAATTTGAGCAAAAAAGTGTGTATTACACACAGTGAAATATGGCAAAAGGGAAGCAGTTATACCTAGACCGTCCTTTGCCCAGGCTCGATAGGGCTTCTTTGCTCTCTGTTCACCTGTAGCAGTAGCTCTTCCCAGCAGATTTCCATTCCAGGAAAGACAAATGGGTCCCCTGTGTGGGTGTCTCTGTTCTTTGCTCCAGTGACACTAGAGGACAGCTCAGGCAGAGTGCATGGTTTGCACACTCAGGGCTGGGCCTTCCTAGCCCATTTCTCACACTGACTTGCTTTCTAATGTTGACAAGACTCATTTCTTTATTATTTTAATTCAGTTCTCCTTATCTTTAAATCTTCCCTTGTATTGAGCTAGATGCTTCCCAGGGTATAAGTCAATTCCTTGATACACATTAAAGGCTTCAGGAATAGTGTTTGCTAATTCTTGGGACACTGATATAACCTTTTGGGTGTTGCTGGAGTCCCTCTTAAATATTGTATGTACGTCAGGGTAACTTGATGTGACCTCTTCATAACCTCAAGGATAGAAGGAGGGGCATACAGAAGCTCCTGAACTTACAAATGAGATGGGCCTTATGTTTGTAAGTCTGGGGTGACTGCTAATGATTTCTGTTCATGGTGAGCAGTTGACACCTTTTTCTCTGGTGGTCCTTGTGGTCAGAGTGATGATGGTAAATTGTTCTAACAAAAGAATCCTTTCCAAAAAGAGGAAAAAGCATTATGTACATGTGGACAATTAAATTTGCAAACTCAATCTAGAAAAAGTGCTACATCCTTTATTGCTGAATATTGCTATGGTCATCTTCAAAGTACTCCCTTTGGAAAGTTGTACTTCAACAAAAGCACCTAGTCCACCCTTCAAAGTACTTTTTCTTGGATGAGTTTGCAAACTTAATTGTCAGACCTCCTACAATGACAGCTCTGATAGCCATTCCAGAAAAAGACTTCCAAAATTGCCTTGAAGGAATATTGTTATTTAACTATAGTTGGTGGTCCTGGTTGACCTTATCTCCAGTGAAGATGATCCTATGTTCTCTGTCCAGACAATTTTGTTGGGCCATCTCCTGTGTGCAGTTTAAGATACAGAGAACAAAGAACATTTTTCTGACCCTTTAGTACTGGCCTTATGCAGGAATACAGGTTTTCATTCCTTAAAAAGGGCCAGGGGATTTACAGAGATAGCTCATAAAACATTTTGCCCTATTGCAGATCCTTACTTCTGTAATATATACACATGTACATATAAAGAATACATCTCAAAGATTTTGTTTAACTCATTAATTAAATGGGGGAACTAATAAGATGTTAGGACCAATTCAAAGTAAGAGTCAAACAATAGATGTATTTATAGATCAGAAATATTGAAACGAATTTGCAAATGCATTCAGAACTTACTTGGGGGAAATTAAATTAATTTCACATCTGTAGACAATAACTTTTTGCATTGCTATTAGCTTCTAAAAGTTAAGCTTAATCTCTATGGAGTTATGAAGAGTCTAGTCAAAAACATCTCTGGATCCCTTGACATTCCATTGGAAAGATATCCAGTCATGTTTTATCATATTTACAATTCTTTTGATTTGGAAATATTGGGGTCAGATGACATACAACTCCATCATTGTACTCTCCCAGCCTCACCACCTGGAATGCTGGCTCCGAGCCACCTGCACTCTCCTCCTCAACCAAACCTTCTGCTTTGGTCACTCCATCCAGAGAAGCCTTCCTCTTTATACACCATGTTTGTTTCCTCTGTAACCTTATAAGTGCTTTCACTTTAGCCTGAATTTCCTTAAGGTATAGTTTTTCACATTGAAATTCTAATAATATTTTAAACATAAGCTCCTGATAATATTTCCTTGCAAGAATCTATCACCAATCTCCTTTTCTCTCTGAATTCCTAACTTATTTTCAATCTGTTGACTGTATTGAACTTTACCTGAGTCCTGTGCTCCCAGAAAATAGCAATGGCTAAGAGATTTCCCTACTCTTTCGTGTTCCAGGCAATAGCTTACTGCAAAGAACCATTCTTTCTCCGTATGACTTGGATAAGACTTGCAGATGACCCAAATTCCTATTATTGTTCCATAGATGATTAACTATGTTTGTCCCTACTGACCAGTCTGGACAAAATACTTACTAATATGTCTTGACCAAACTTTGATTAGCCTCCTTTCTCTCTCCCAGACCCCTGAAATTTGGTTTATCCCTGAGTATGGAACTCAGAACAAACTCTCCTTAACAGTTCTCCAGAGAATTGATTATCCTTAGGGAAAAACATTCCCAGATCAACTGTTTGATAATACCATTTGCTCGAGGCTGGTTCTTTCTAGTCTTGTTAATTCCCAGTTGTACAAAGAAAGCCTTTTCTTCCTAACCTTTGAGATGCTTGCATATCTTATTGTATAGGAACATTCTCTTTATTGCAATACTTCCCCTACTGCCCTATTGCAATAGTTCCCCCTTCCCTATTATAGTCTTTGCATGTAAATTCTCTATTCACCTAAGTCTTGATTTATTTTTTTCTGATGTTCTTCTTTAGCACAAAACTCTCCCCTATAATATTATTACTTATAGATTGTCTTATCAGTGTTTAGTTTTATTTACATCTATACTTTTTTTCTAAAGAAGCAGTGGCAATATAAAATAAAGGATAAAATAAATTGTTGAATCAAGTAAAAAAAGGCAAGCAAAATGATAAATTTATAGATAAAGAACAAAATGAACATCTACTACATGGAGTACTATATAGTTGCTGAGATCAACCACAAATTTGGCTAGGCCTCCTAGTAGGCTGGCGGTTCTGGCATTCTTAACCTGTGGGTCGTGACCCCTTTGTAATAATGAAAATACGTTGTGGCATTGGGAGGGTTGACAACCACTGTAGTAGACAAAGCAAAGAAAATTCTTTCAGCTATCAACTGTATAGGGTCTTCCAAAAAAAAAAAATCAACCGGTTGGACATAATTCACATATGTCAATGTTTGTACATTGACCAGATTGTAACCTACAAAAGGCAAAGAATTGGGACTCCTTGAAGGAAAGATTTTGACTAAAAAATAGCTGTAATGGTAAATACCATTTACTTATAGCTGGTGTTGTTAGGATACTAATAATTTAAAAAGTAACTTTGCCTCAATAAAGTTTCCTCGTTTAACAATTTTGTTCTAATGCTATTTAGAACCAAGAGTATTAGCTTCTAGAGAAATATTTGTTCCCACCCCATTCTACCCACAGAATAACAGGAAGTTAAAGATAAAATAATTTGGTAGACTAGATAGACATTTAAGTAGGTGATTTTAAGTCATAAAATACCTTAGTGAAAAGGGAATATAAAGAGGTGATATTTTTCAGTATCTTAATCCATCTCAGTATTTTCCTTGCAGTTTCATCAGATGGCTAGAATATGGGGATAAGTAGATGAGATGACTGGAGTACAGGCTAGGGCTTTGTGGTGGGGGTTCCTGAGTGGCAGAAAGGAGAATTCTTGGGGAAAGGTGTTGTTGTTGAGACATCACTGAATGCTTTGAGTAGGAGATGGTGTATGTTAAAGCTATGATTTTAAAAAGGAGCAGTCCAAAAGAAGTATCTTGGATGACCTGGAGAAGGAAGAGACAAGAAGTGAGATAATACAGCTATTCTAAGAGTAGGTAGTAGGTTTGAACTATGATGGAAAGCAGGGATCCCAAATGTTACTTCATATAGAGCCACAGAAGTTGGAAGATATTGGCTGTTAGAAAATACCTGGTTGTGAAAGCAAAGAGTGATATGTGATTTGCCAACTACTTTGAGGTTTCACTCTGTGTGCCTTAAAGGATGATAAGGGATATGAATAAAAATAATAGAAAATAATGGAAAAAGTAATATATGGGAAAGAAGATGTGTTCAACTTTGAAACTATTAATTTCGAAGTAAATGGAATGTTCAGATGAAGATATCTAGGAGGCTAATGGAAATGTTAGGAGTGATTCAGTCACTGAAAAAGAGAAGTCCTGGGCTCAGGACAGAGTCATGAGTCTGTCTGCACCTAGGAAAGCAGGAGAAGAAAGTAGAGCTGAAAATGGGACAGGGATTGTCGGGGAGGTAGGAGGAGAGTCAGTTTCAGTGGAGACAAGAGAGACATTTCAATGAGCCTGGGGTCAACAACTTCGGACCCTATAGAAAAGGGATGGAAGATAGGCAGGGAGTTCACTGAAAAGAGAAGGCTGGTGCCAGGCTGTAAGAGTTAAGGTGGGGTGGGAGGATTAGAATACTAATACAATACATTGTTCAATACATTGTTTATAATTGAAAAGAGAGTAAAAAGGAAGAGAAGAGAGATAGGGAATGATCATTTTAGTCTGGTGGTATGGAGAGAAATGTTTTAGGATGTGGGAAAATTGAGCATGATAAGCTGAAGAGAGCATGGAGAGAGAGATTGAAAATGAGATATAGATAGGAACAAAGTAATCAAGCAAGAAAGATTGAATAAAGTAGCATAGCAGAAATATTTTGAGACCAAGTGGTGGGAAGTTGAAGAAGCTCATAGCACATTGAATTAATCTTGGTAAGGTCAAAATTGAAGGGTCTCTGAAGGGCTTGGGTGTGGGTGTTTAGGAAAATGAATAAGTTTTGAAATCTCTGCTCGAGGAATATGATAAAGAACCAATAGGGGACAAAGGATCCCCAGGAAGCATTAGGAACTTCATTTGCTATTAATAAGTTGCATTTATAGAAGTGCATTTTATGAAATGCTTGGGAACAGGTAATAGGGCCATATCTTGAGGGAAAGCAAAATGTCGGGTCATCTTTAAACATTAAGTGGAGAATATTAGAAGAGTGAGGGATTATTCTATGGTTGTGATGAGTGGATTGTGAAAATGACTGATATTTGGTCCGGGCAAGTTAGAGTGTCAAGTGAGTTCAAAAGAGGGTCCTTGCCCATGCAGGAAGAATGTCAGAGTTCAAAGATTTAGGGGTAATAATGATTAGAAAGAACAGAGTCTGCAGAAATGTGAGAAATAGAAAAACTGGAAGTAAAGGAGTTACGGTCAGAGAAAAAGAAATGCCCAGAAGTGGAAGCCTTGGAGATAGCAGTATCTAGGAGTCATGATGACTGTAGTCTGGCCGTGTGAGCCAGTGGTTGGTTTAAGTGGAATGGAACTAAGCCATGGGGGATGAGATGAGGGAAGACATTTGCCTCCTGGGATCTGCCATTGTGCACAAAGGGCAAAGGCAAAGCCCTGAGGCTGATTATTGAGAGGGAGCTTGGAAGGAAAGAAGGTTGCTGATTGGATAGGTGATCCATAAAGGATGAAATGTTACTGTATAAACATAGAGAACTTGGCGGTGGTTCTGTATGATTTTTTAGAAGAGTCTTCTTGAGATTTTTTTAAAATACAAGTATATGAATGTAAATAAAGAAAGGTAAAGGCATACATAATTTATTCCTATTTCAATGTTTTAAATGGATTTTTTTTTCTTAAAATATTAGGCAGATATTACAATAGGGTCTTTTATAGAGGAGGAGTATCTGTATGTGTGTGTGTGTGTACCCATGAACATGCACGCCTGTGCAAATGTGTTTTTGTTTAAAGCAAAGATATAAATGGAAGAGATTGGCAAGGTATAGAGTGGCACAGTTCTGTTATGAGACCAGGCCCAGATTTTCCCCCCTCCTTTTCTTGCTAGTCTTGGGCCATTTCACTGCTAATCTACACATCCATCAAACAAACAGGAAGGGGAAATGGAGAGTTGAATCACAAATCTGTCAATATTGTTATTCTTGGCAGTTCGGGTTAAAGTTTTGGTGTGGGCAGAGTTTGAAACAAATGAGAAAAATTACATTTCCTGATTGTGAGAACATCAGTTATGGCTAATGAATCAACTACTTGAAATGCTACACATAGTTCAAATTTATGGATTCTTTAGGTGTGCTATGAAGTTGGAATACATTTTTTCCCCTCGTGGAATTTAGACACTAACCTTGACTTTCTTTAAGGTCTTTATACTTTTTATGTTATAAGGTGGAAAGTAACAGGAAAAAGCTTTAGAGCACCTGGGAAATAAAATGTAGTGGGTATGAATTTCACAGGCCACAGACTCAGATGTTAAGAAGAAATAAAACTTAGCAACTATTTCACACGCATTGTTGGTTGAGAACAGAAAACTTGATCTTGCTGATTTAACATAAACTCGTTCAACTTTATTTTACAGATATCTCAAGAGAAATACGTTCAAAACCAGAGTTTTTACCCTCTGCACCTGCTCCCCTGGTGTAGTAGCTATGTTCCAAGGCTCCTGGGTTTCAGGGCTTGAAAAAAGAGGCCACCTGGCTCAATTGTTGTCTTTGGTCCCCTGCTGGAATCCTCAAAGGTAGGTCTCATCTTGGCTGGTCCTTTGCTATTGTGCTCTATCACTGACTGGTATCCACTGAGATGACCACATAGCCATGGCCTCTAGTTAACATGCCAAGCTGTCAGTTTCTTCTTGGAATCCCTCAGGAGATCATGCTGGTCCAATAGTCATTTGTGAGCCTCTCTGTGAGGCTGTTCAGATGTTCTATTCACACAACCCGGGTTGCCTAAGAATCTGAAGTTTGTCCTCACCTGTCCACCTGGACCCTCACTTAACCTTTGATATTCTACAGCTCTGAAACTGTGATGGATATAGGTTTCTTTCTAAAGCTTATAGCTTCCCATCAGCTGTGCCCTCAGACATGCAAAGTAGGACAACTGGAATCTCCCTAACTCTATATGATGCTTTTCCCAACTTTAAACTGACTTCACCCAAGTCTTAGACCGGTGGTTCTCAACCTTCCTAATGCTACATTGTATTTTCATTGTTACAAAGGGGTCGCAACCCACAGGTTGAGAACTACTGGCTTAGACTGTATGGGTAGAACATGGTGTTCTTTCTTAAAAACACCAAAAGGCTGTCCTCTCTCTGGTCCTCCCAATCCCCATTTTGTCAACTCTCTTTATTTATATGTTAGAAAACTTGCTTTTACACTGTTAAGTTTTCTTCCCAAATCTATTATTTATACTACTAATTTTATATAATTTAGCCATATTAAAATTAAAAATGTAGTCACTCCAATAGTCATATCTTTGCCCAGCTTGGGGCAAACTGCATGTCCATTTGCTTTCAATGCTATTTTCTTTGTTATGAATTTCAAAAAAATTACTTCAGGAACTAAGTGGAATTCTTTGTTACCTGCAAGTTTGCTGGAATGGAAACTAGGACTTATAAATTTGGCTGTTCAGGGCTCGGCGCCTGTGGCTCAATGGGCTAAGGCACCAGCCATGTACACCTGAGCTGGCGGGTTCAAATCCAGCCCGGGCCCGCCAAACAACAATGACGACTGCAACCAAAAAATGACCTGGCGTTGTGGTGGGTGCCTGTAGTCCCAGCTACTTGGGAGGCAGAGGCAGGAGACTCGCTTGAGCCCAGGAGTTGAAAGTTGCTGTGAGCTGTGATGACACAGCACTCTACCCAGGGTGACAGCTTGAGGCTCTGTCTCAAAAAAAAAAAAAAAAAAAAAAGAAAAAAGAAAAAAATTTGGCTGTTCAGAAGACTTTGTTTTCCTCTTAGTTATAAACTTCTAGATTTGATGGTCATTCCATGCTTTAAGCCAAAGGATAACTTTGACTAGGGTAACCATAAAATTTATCTTTCAAACTAGAAGAATTAGCAGAGTGAAAGAAGCTATTAATAATTATGCTAAGAAAATGGAGTACACTGGGATTATCCCAAGAAAAGTGAGGAGTGGGGTCATCTTGCTTCTGATCCATGGAGGCAGGCTAGGATGTGCTGAAAGCCACAGCAGTGGTCTGTAGGGCATCAGAAGCTGATGATAGCTGAAACTTATAAACTAGATTGCCTTTTTGCATATTCTTCTGTCTTTAGAACTTTAGTGAAGCCTGGTTGAAGGATTTCAGACTGGGTCAAACTACACTGTGTGTGTATGTGTGTGTGTGTGTGTGTGTGTGTGAGAGAGAGAGAGAGAGAGAGAGAGGCATGAGTGAGCTTTCAGTTGAGAGCAGTGCCTTCTAGGGCTGGCACGGGAAAGCAGAACAAGCAATTAGCAAGAGTAAGGAAAAGTTTGAAAGATAAAGATAAATGTTCGAAATGAGATCCAGGCACCCTTTCCAAATTGATAGTCTCCCTCCATTACCAGCCAGATGAGACCTGGGATTGATTGGGCCGAGGAAGCAGGAGGCCTGGCGGCATGCCTGCCATTTAGTTGCTGAGCAGTGATTATTTCCCCACGCATCCTTTGCCCTTGGAAAGCAATGCTATAGTGAGATGGTTGTACTCTACGTAGGGCTGAGGAAATCAGTGGCATTTTAAATTATTTAAAATACATATGTAATATTAGCTGGCTTGTTTGGTGTTTACAGTTTTAGAAAGTTAATTGCCAAAATATAAATATCAAGTACTTAACATATGTATATATACAGATTCCTGATTACTTTTGAAAAAGTAGGAGATCTGGCCACTCTGGATCAGTATCTCCAAGATGTAAAAATTGGCTGGAACACGATCTGACTATGAAATGCGGCATTCTCTCTGCATTTCACCAGGGGCCCCACCATGCCTAACTCTGGCATATCTAGACCATTTCATGGATTTATGTTAGCTTACTGGCTGCTGCAGATTTGATTTTGTGACTTCTGGATTACACCATGCTGCGTGTTGGAAATTTCTAAAATAACAGGACTAAGTATGGGAATGTATCAGAGTTCATGCTTTTCTAGAAAATCCCACCTGTCACGATTCACACAAGATTGTTAAACATTTATTTGTAATATTTAGCAGTTTTAGGAACAAACAATTAAGTGCACACAGATATTAAATGCAGAGTGCAGGGGACTTTTCAAGTGCATATTTCCTGAAAAACTGACTTACTAATCGTGACGTTGGACATTTCTGTTACCCCAGTAATTTGTACTGCCTCCAGCCAATACTTGCTCATCTCCACTATGGGCAACCACTGTTCAGAGTCCTATCACCATAGACTAACTTTGCCTATTTTACAACTTTGTATAAATAGAATCACATGGTATGAATGTATCTATGTCCAACTTCTTTCTTTTAGCATGTTTTTTTAAAAAAAAATTTATCAGTGTTGTTGGGGAAAGCCATCCTTTATTCTTTTACTTTGCTGAATAGTTTTCAATTATATCATCATTTGTTTTTTCACTTACCTCTTGATGAACATTTGGATTGCTTCCTATTTGGGTATTTTGAATGATGCAAGCAAATGGTTCTTGGGTATGCCTTTTTATAGACATATGTTTTAATTTGTCTAGTTTAGTTACCTAAGAGTGGAATGTCTTGATGACAGGGTAGATGTAAGTATAACTTTACTAGAAACTGCCAACAGTTCCAGAGCAATTGTATAATTTTGGACTTCTGCCAGCAATGGATGAAAATTCTACCTGTTTCACATCCTCGGAACAAATGGTATGGCCAGTCTTTTTTTTTCTTTTTTTGGCAGTTTTTGGCCAGGGCTGGGTTTGAACCCATCACCTCTGCTATAATTGACTCCTTTGAGCCACAGGCACCACCCGGTATGGCCAGTCTTTTTAATTTTATCTGTTCTATTGGGTATAACTGGATATCATTGCAGTCTTAACTTTCATTTCCCTGGTAACTACCAACACTGAGCTTTTTTCCCCCCACATACTTACTGGCTCTTTGTTGGACTTCATTTGTGGAGTGTGTTTCAGTCTTTGTCCATTTTTATTGTATTAATTTTTTTGACATGTAAGACTTTATATTCTGTACACAAATCTTGTGGTAGATATATATATTATCTCATAGTCTCAACCATTTGTCTTAGACATGTATGTAGAATGAGTTTCTAAATAACGTTACTTGTAACATACACAAAATGACAACCACATGGCTACAAATTGTTGATTAGACTCATGGAAACAGACACCATTACATTCTACAGTCATGAACATAAAGCTTGGAATTTGCCCCCAACAATAAATAAGGAAATTGTAGTAAAGACTTACATTTCTGCGGCTGTATGTGTGTTTTTATTTTCTTTTTCAGTCAGGGAGCTTCTAACATTTTGCCACTAAATGAAAGGAACAAGTTCAATTACACAGTGCGTGATTGTACCTA
This sequence comes from Perodicticus potto, assembly GCA_963574655.1. NCBI lineage: Eukaryota > Metazoa > Chordata > Mammalia > Primates > Lorisidae > Perodicticus > Perodicticus potto. The sequence goes on along the minus strand of CAUYRH010037794.1, from coordinate 10,030 downwards.
TTCCCTGGGGCAGGCTGCTCCCCTCTGGAGAGCCTTCCATTGCCCTTCTTCTGGGTACAACTGCGATACACCTGAAGTGGTGTCTGTGCAGCTCTTCACCTTGTGCTGGATAATAGTTTCTCCTTTTAGTGTTAAAAGATCATGTCCTTCTGTGGTCATTGGAAGTGAGAAGCCGGCTTGAAGAAGCATGCAGTAGGTTCTTGTCTGGGAAGTGAGTAAGAGCATGAACTGGTTTGGAACATTAACCAAGGACCAAGTGCTGGAGTCAGGCAGCCCAGGTCTAGTGAGTAAGTTCAGATTGCAGCTCACTCCATTACAGTGTCAGTTTCCAGTTCAAAACTCTTCAGGGCTTCCTGATGCCTTCTTAAAGCATGGAGTACAGAATCCTTCAACATTAAGTACAAACTGGCTTCATAACCCTCAGAAAAAACTTCCAGAATAAATGCTACAATCATCAGTTTTATCAACCAACCATTTCTATCCCTCCTTTTTCTGAACGCATGGGAATGAATTGTGGTCATGTGACTTGCTTTAGTGCATGAAATGTGAGAGAAAGTGGGGTCTGTTACTTCTGGCAGAAAACTTTAAATCCTACTGTGTAATTCACCAGGTTCCTCTTCTAATTGTGCAGTAATCATAGAATTAGATTTGTAGAGTTGCAATTTGAAACATGATATTCCTACCTTTCCTAGAGGAATGCTTAAAAGTGTGCAATCCAAGGTAAATAGAAAGATCTGGGGCCTGGAATAAGTCAGGCAGCCCTAGATTACAATCCGAGCTCCACTACTCCTAGCTCCTGCCTCATCCCTGTGGCTTTTGAATCCCACATCTATCCAAAGGAATACAGGTTGAATATTTCTTATCCAACTTAAATGCACAAGTTCAGAAGTATTTTGGATTTAAGTTTTTTTTTTTGATTTTAGAATAGTTGCATATACATAGTAAGCTGTCTTACTGATGGGATCCAAGTATAAATATAAAACTTATTTATGTTTCATGTATACCTTATAGGCATAGCTTGAAGGTAATTTAGAGAATATTTTTAATAATTTTGTGCATGAAACAAAGCTTATATACACTGAACCATCAGAAAGCAAAGGTACCATTGTCTGAGCCAGCCATGTGGACAATCTGTGGACAATGATCCCTGACTCTGAATTTATATGCTTTTGATAAACCATCATTTTCTTTTCTTTCTTTCTTTTATTTTTTGTTGCAGTTTTGCCCAGGGCCGGGTTCAAACCTGTCACCCTTGGTATGTCATAGGCGCCATCCCAATAAGTCATCATTTTCTAACACTTATTCACACATCCACATTTAACAGCAAAAACACCACACACCATTAAGATGGTGAAGAATAATATGTTTGGGGTAACTCAGTAGCACAGTAGCATCACCAAAATACCTGCATAAGCTGTTAAAGAACAGCAACTGCAAACAACAGCTGGCTTTCAGTCTCTACCTAAATGCTGTGTTTTGATTCAAAGGTTACTGTGCACTGAGATTTGTATTTTTTAGGTGAGAAGAGACATCAGAAGTAGTTGAGGGACCGGGAAGTGGGTCCACTGCGTATGAGCAGGCGTTCTGCTGAATGCTTTTAAAAAATGTTTTCTCCAGAGTCATGTGTCTCATTAACAATAGTTTTTGTCTTAGAACTCACTTTGATTTTATAAACTGACATGATTTCTTGTTCTATTATGAATGCATCCTGCTCTAGTCCTTCAGTGAGCCCATTGTACACTTGACCCTGTCATCTATAAGCGCTTTTACTGCAGTGTTAACAATGTCATCTCCATCATCATTGTTACCATGATCACCTTGATTTCACTATTTCACTACCGATCATGGAATGAGCAACTGGAGCCAATGGTAAAAACTTCTTTGCTACCCACTTCTGGACTCTGAGGTATACTTTTTTTGCATAGGTAAGGAGGTCAGGCATCATTTTTTTTTTCAGCTGACATGGAATTCTTCAAAGTTACCACCTTGTTCCGCATCACCACTAAACATACTCACAAGCTATCTCAGGCATGCACAACTATATCTTTTGCAACTGTTTTCCAAACTTTGGCAATAACATGTATGGTATCCTTTATGTTAAACTCCTTTTGGAAACCTTCCATACCCATGCCTCTGTTCACTGCTTTTAGTATGTTGGTTTAAAAAAAAAGTGTTTTTATGTTTGTTCTTTATTGATCTAAGGATATCCTGGTCACATGGTTGAATTAATGAAGTCACACTTGGAGGGAAAGTACATGGAATGAATGTTACTTTTGATGAAACTTTCAACTGCAGGATAAACAGAAAAGTTATCAAAGTATAACCACGCCTTGTAGTCATCATCGAGTCCAGTTTCCCTGCAGTGAACATGAGTCACTGGTAACAAATCTTTGTGAAACCCATCAGAAGAAACATCCCTGGTGACCTAGGTCTTTTTGTTAGTACAATAATGGACTGGTAAGAAATGTACTCCTTGGAAATAGCAAGCATGCAAGCTTTTGGTTATCAAACAAGCATTAGCACATCCCAGCACAGTTATTCTGTCATTGGCAGCCTGAATTCTTGGAGGACTGTCTCATCATCCACAGTTAGTATCTTCATGAGGCACTATCTCCCAAACAGTGATGTTTCATCAGCATTATGGATTTGTTTCTATCATCATAATTTCATCAGTGATCACCTTGGCAAAATCATCAATGAATTTCTCCATTGCTTCACAATCAGCAAATGTTTTATCCCAAAAAATATTTTAAAATTTAATGGATGGTTTTTATTAAATTTTTGCAACCAGGCTATTGCATATTTACAATTCCCTTCAATTTTTAGTTCATTGTAATAGATCTTTGTTTGCTTCATGATCAGCATAACATTAAGTGGCATGTGTTCACCTCAAAGCTGATGGATCCACCTTTTTGATACATGATTGAGAACTTCAGTGTTTTTCTATTTTTTAATTTACTTCTGTTTATTGCTTTTAGCATAGAAGAGCAATAGTTTATTCTTGTGTTTCTTTAGGGCATTCTGACACCACACTCTTCTGTAAGGTATTTTTCGCTTACACCACTGTCCAATTTCTCCAACAGCTTGACTTTCTGTGCTATCGATGAACATAAATATTTTTTTTTCTTATCACTGTTACCCATAGCAGTGCAGTGTGTGCAGGCCCTCTAGAAATTTCCAAAAAATGTCTTTACATCACAGAGCAGAGAATAAGGGAAAAAAGCATGATGAAACAAAGGACAACAACAACAAAAACCCACATTAAGTGTTGCATGTAGGTTTTGTTCCCATGCAGGGCATATTGTGGGGAACCAGCCTGCACATTTGCCATTTTATTACCCTTTGTGGGTGTGCTTGCCTAGGGGAATCTGGGCCTTCTCAGAAAAGATATATTGCAGCTAAAGGAAGCTGAGGTTATATTCTTCTTCTTCTTCTTCTTTTTCTTGAGAATATTGAATAAACTTATATTATGTGCCTTCATTTTGTTTGCAACTTGTTTCAAGTGTGGAATTTCCACTTACAGTATCATGTTGGTGCTCAAACATGGAACCATATAGGATTTGGATTTGAAGTTTAGGGAGGTCAACTTGTAATTATATCTACCTTGAAAGATTGTTGCAAATATGGGAGACAATACTGAGGGACTCTTATCCAGTAGTTTGTGATACACACCTGTTATGTCAAGCAAACTTATCAAATGAACTAATCAAAAATGATTTTTTTAAATGAACAATAGGTGAAGCAGGCTGAAAAGTTTTGCACTTCTGGTTTTAGGCTAGATTATTAGTCATGTTGATGCAGGACAAGTTGGCCCCATGACCTGGCGGTGCTCATGCTGTGGCGGATGGAGGAACCAGCTTGCCAGAAGGGCCAGATACCTGCAGGGGAGACACTAGTGCCTTGCTGTCTCCATCTCCTGCTCTTCTGACTGGTCAATGTCATGTAAGTTTCCAGGGCCAGAGCCTTCACTGGACAGCTGGCTGTAACTGACAAAGACTCTCACCCTAAGAGTTCCCACAAAACAACCCCGTGGGACTATACAAACCCCTGAGCAGAGAGCTCAAAAACAGACCTCAGAGGGACCTCGGAGAGGGAGCAGGAGAGCTTGTTCCCCTCCTGGGTTCTCTCTGCCAGTAGGTTTGGTTTTTATAGTTGTTGTAATTTTTGTTTCTGTAAATAAATCCTGACTTACCACTACTCCTATGGTACGTAGATTTCTTCTTCAAATTGCTGAGACCAAGAACCTGAAACTCTGGTATCAATGTTATGAATATTTATCAAGCGTATTTACATTTTAAAGTTTTATATGAGATTTTTTTTTCCTCTTTCAGAATATTACAGGGATACACATGTATCCTTTTGTACAGTTTGAGTCAGTTATAAGTGTTCCCAGACAGTGTGTTTTGTACTTGTTAGGTGTGAATTTACATCTCCACTTCTGCCCCCTCCCACCTGATTGCTTTCTAGTGAGTTTTACTATAGATGTCAATCAATTAGTTCCATTTTAATGGTGAGTGTATGTGCTGTTTGTTTTTTAATTCTTGTGATCTACACTTAGAAGAATGGTCTCCAGTTCCGTCCAAGTTGTTACAAAGGTATTTACCAGTTTTCATAGTTGAGTAGTATATCACATTTTATTAATCCACACATGTATTGATGAGCACTTGGGTTGATTCCACATCTTGGCAATTATGAATTATGCTGTAACAAAGACCTGAGTGTATGTGTCTTTTTGATAAAATGACTTTTTTCCTTTGGGTAAATACCCAATTGTGGGATTGCTAAATCAAATGGTAGGTCTACTTTTAGTTCCATATGACTTTCCATAGAGGCTGTACTAGTTTGCTAGTCTCTGCATTTGCACCAGCATCTATTGTTTTGGGATTTTTTTTGATAAAGACCATTCTCACTGGAGTTACCTGATATCTCATGTGGCTTTGATTTGCATTTCTCTGATGACTATTTGCAAGGAGAATCCAACATGACATTTTATTTATAAATCTCCCCAAAAGTGAACAGTCTTTTATTTCCTAACAGTCATATTTGATGGCGATAAGTTGATAACCAAATATAAACTAGGGACAAGTAGGATTTAGTAATGAATGCTTAGGTGGTTTCTACTTACTAATTTATAACTTATCACTTCCCCAAATCTGTAAGTTACATGGAGAGAGTTACAATTTGACCCAGAGCATTTACAGCTCTGTCTTAACTTTAGCAGTTTTATTAAGAAAGACAATTCTTTTTACAGATTTGATCTAAGAACCTTCTTTCTTTCAGTGTGTTAATCACTAAGAAAAAAATTCAGTTACTTTTTTGAAGTGAAATGAACTTGGTCTGTTTTCCTAGTATCAGTAAGCAGAAAAAGATATGAAGAATCACAATTATTTTTTTTTTTATTGTTTCAGGTTAATTTCAGAGTACAAAGAATTAGGTTACAGTGTTTCCATTTCTTCAGTAGAGTCCCTCCTATAATTGTGTCCTGCCCCCACGAGGTGTGCCATACACCTTAACATTGTGCCTGTTAAGTGGGAACATACCCATCTCCCTCTCACCTCCCCTTGGTTCCTTCCCTTATCCCCACCTTGAATAGATTTGAGTTTTTCTCTTATGTGGGTGTGTATTAGATCATATTAGTATTGAATACTAGATATTTCTAATGTAAAATATTGTTTTATTATGAGCATCAGTTATGCTGCTCAATGAGTTGGCTCCCTTTACTAGTTTAACAGATTCCAGATTGTTAGGGAAATTACATGGAATTTGTTTTCCAAATTAAATTATTAGACAGTGGCATGGCTTGTGCATTCAAACTTTAACTTGGAAAAGCACTTAGTAATTAAAATGCCTAATGTAAGAAAAAGAAAAAACATTTTCCCATACTTTCAAATTATGTTTATTGGAAAAGCCAAACCAAAAGTTTGAGCCTAACAAGATAAATCGTGACAGGAATAAAGTGTAATGGCTGAGGACTCTTTCAGAAGTTTGGTTCTATACAAATAATTTAGTTTTACTTTATAGTTTAGTTTAATCTTTATAATCTAACTTATTATATCCTGAAGTCTTTTTTTTTATTTGCCTTTGCTCTTTTTTTCTCCTTTTATTAATTCATATACACATAGATCATGAATACATTCATGCATACCTGGGGTACACTGTGTTCATTTTTTTAATATAATTCGGAGTGCTTACATGAAACTAATTAATACAGCTTTTGCCTCATTTACTTGATTGTTGTGTTAAGACATTTATGTTCAATACTGATAGATTTGACTTGTACCCTTGCAATATGCTCCATAGGTGTGGTCCCACCATTTACCCTCCCTCTATCAAACCTCCCCTCTCTCCTTCCTTCCCCCTCCATTTCTCTCCTTCATCCAGGGCTATAGTTATGATCTACCTTTCATAAGAAAGTGTGGGTAAATATAAATTGGTTTCATAAAAGTACTGAGTACATTGGGTAGTTTTTCTTCTATTCTTGAGATACTTTACTAAGGAGAATATATTCCAGCTCCATCTATGTAAACATAAAAGAAGTAAAATCTCTATCTTTTCTTAAGGCTGCATAGTATTCCAAGTGATATATATACCACAATTTATTTATCCATTCATGGGTCAATGGCACTTGGGCTTCTTCCATAACTTGGCAATTATGAATTGAGCTGCAATGAATAATCTGGTGCAAATATCTTTGTAAGTGATTTTTGGTCTTTTGGATATACTCCTAGTAGAAGAATTGCAGGATCAAATGGCAGGTCTACTTTTAGATCCCTAAGTATTCTCCATACTTCTTTCCAAAAGGGGCATACTAGCTTGAACTTCCACCAGCAGTGAAGAAGTGTTCCCTTTTCTTCACATCCACACCAATATCTCTAGTTTTGGGATTTTGTTATGTGGGCTACTCTTACGGGAGTTAGAGGATATCTTGAAGTGGTTTTGATTTGCATTTCTCTGGTGATTAAAGATGATGAGCATTTTTTCATGTGCCTATAGACCATGCCCCTGTCTTCTTCAGAGAAGCTTCTGTATAAGTCTCTTACCCACAATGAAATGGGATAACTTATTCTTCTCTTATTAATAAGTTTGAGTTCTGTGGATTCTGGTTATGAGACCTTTGTCAGAAGCATAACCTGCAAATATCCTCTCCCATTTTGAGGGCTGTCTGCTTGCTTTACTTAACTGTGTTCTTGGCAGTGCAGAAGATTTTTAGTTTGATCAGATCCCAATAATGTATTTTGGTGTTGCTTCAATTGCTCTGGGGGTCCTCCTCATAAAGTTTTCTCCCAGGCCAATTTCTTCAAGTGTTTCTCCTGCACTGTCTCCAAGAATCTTTATAGTTTCATGTCTTAAGTTTAAATCTCTTATTTAGTGAGAGTCAATATTTGTTAATGGTGAAAGGTGTGGGTCCAGTTTCAGTCTTCTACAAGTTGCCAGCCAATTCTCACTGCACCATTTGTTAAGTAGGGAATCTATCCTCCAATATATATTTTTGATAGGCTTATCAAAGATCAAATAATGTTAAGTGTCTGGGTTCTTCTCTTGGTTCTCAATTCTGTTCCATACACCTACCTTTCTATTTTTGTGCCAGTACCATGCTGTTTTAATCACCATAGATTTATAATACAGTCTAAAGTCTAGTAGCGTGATTCCACCTGATTTGATTTTATTTCTGAGTAATGTCTTGGTTATTCAAGGTTTTTTTCTGTTTCCATATAAAATGAAGTACTAGTTTTTCCAGATCTTTAAAGTATGACAGAAGTGCTTTAATAGGGATTGCATTAAATGTGTAGATTACTTTGGGTAGTATGGAGATTTTAACAATGTTGATTTTTCCCAGCCATGAGCATGGTAAGTTTTTCCATTTGTTGACATCTTCAACAAATATTTTTTTTCTCAGAGTTTCATAGTTCTCTTTATAGAGATATTTTACATCATTTGTTAGGTACACTATGAGATATTTCATTTCTTCGGCACTACTGTAAAGGGAATAGAGTCCCTGACTATTCTCTCAGCTTAACTATTGTTGGTATATATGAATACTACTGATTTGTGAGTATTGATTTTTTTATCCTGAGATGCTGCTGTACTCCTTGATCACTTCTAAGAGTTTTGTAGTTGAGTCCCTGGGGTTTTCCAGGTATACAATCATATCTGCAAAGAGTGAAAGTTTGATCTCCTCTGATTGTACATAGATAAACTTGGTCACCTTCTCTTGTCTGATTGCAACAGCTAAGACTTCCATTACAATGTTAAAAAGCAGTGAAGACAGTGGGAAACCTTGCCTGATTCTTGATCTGAGTGGAAATGTTTTCAATTTTACTCCATTCAATATAATATTGGCTGTGGGTTTGCTGTAGATGGCCTCTATCAGTTTAAGAAATGTCCCTTCTATACCTATTTTCTTAAGTGTTCTGATCATGAAAGGATGCTGGATATTATCAAAAAGCTTTTTCTGCATAAATTGAGAGAATCATATGGTCTTTGTTTTTTATTTTGTTTATGTAATGTATTATATTTATAAATTTACATGTATTGAACCATCCTTGGGACCCTGGGATGAAACCCACCTGGTTGTGATGTATAATTTATTTGATGTGTTGTTGGATTCTGTTTGCTAGGATCTTATTGAATATTTTTACATAAATATTTATTAAAGTATATTGGCCTATAATTTTCTTTTCTTGTTGGGTCTTTTCCTGGTTTGGGGATCAGGGTGATATTTGCTTCATAGAATGTCTTGGGAAATATTCCTCCTTTTTCTATGTTTTAGAAAAGGTTAAGAAAGGTTAAAGGTTTGGTAGAATTCTGATGTGAAGCTATCTGGTTCCCAACTTTTCTTTTTAGGGAGATTTTGTATAGTTGATGCTATTTCAGAACTTGATATAGGCCTGTTCAACATTTCCACTTCTTCCTGGCTAAGTCTAGGAAGGTGGCGTGCTTCCAAATATTTGTCAATTTCCTTCAGATTTTCATAGTTCTGAGAATAGAGTTTTTTGTAATAATCATAAAGGGTTTTTTGAATTTCTATGGAGTCTGTAGTTATTTCATCTCTGTCATTTCTGATTGATGAAATTAGAGATTTTACGCTTTTATTTTTCTTTAGGTTAGGCAAAAGTTTATCTACTTTATTAAACTTTTCAAAAAACCAACTTTTTGATTCATTGATCTATTGTATAATCTGTTCTTTGGTTTTCAGTTTTGTTTAATTCTGCTCTAATTTTGGTTATTTCTTTTCTTCTTCTGGGTTTGGGGTTGGAATGTTCTTCCTTTTCCAGTTGCTTGAGATGTTCCATTCCATTGTTGATTTCCTCTCTTTCCTTTCTCTTGAGGAAGGCTTGCAACACTATAAATTTCCCTCTTATTACTGACTCTACAGTATCTCACAAGTTTTGGTAGTTCATGTCTTCATTATCATTTTGTTTCAAAAATTTGGTAATTTCTTTCTTAACTCATCTATAACCCAGCTATCATCCAACATGAGATTATTTAATTTCAATGTCTTTGTGTGAGTTTGAAGATTCCTGTTGTTACTGAGTTCAACTTTTATTACATGATGGACCAGGAAGATACAGGGAATAATTTCTATTTTTTTAAATTTGCTGAGGTTAGACTTGTGATCTAAGATGTGATCAATTTTGGAGTATGTTCCATGGGCTGATGAGAAGAATATGTATTCAGTTTTGTTAGGATGAAATGTTCTGTAGATGTCTGCTAAATCCAATTGTTGAATGGTTGATTTTAAGTCTAAAATTTCTTTGCTTAGTTTCTTATGGGAGGATCTATCTAACACTACCAAAGGGGTGTTAAAATCTCTGACCATTATGGTGCTGGAGGAAATCAAATTGCTCATATCAGTTAGAGTTTCTCTTATAAATTGAGCAACATTCTAGTTGGGTGCATAAATATTAATAATTGAAATCTCATCATGTTGAGTGTTACCCTTAACAATTATGAAGTGACCATCCTTATCTTTCCTTTTGTTGGTTTAAAGCATGTGTGTCTGTGAATAAAATTGCAACACCTGCTTTTT